>JAUZNI010365169.1:0-11045 GCA_034780235.1 Concholepas concholepas | reverse complement strand
TCTCAAATTTCATGCAGATCTGTTGTATAGTATGAGAGATATTGCATTTTAAACATACCTACCCATTTTCAGCTCATTTTGGCCATAACCTTCCATGAACAGGAAGTTGACAGTGTCAGTTCTCTATATGAGACTAAGAGTTAAAGCAGTCATAAAGAGGGCTTTTACATGTAATTGAATAGAAAAAAATGCATAATTTTAAAGGCAGTATGTAAGAAAGTTTTGCTTTTGACTCTGATGCTATCCACATAGATACACACTTGTTGCAGGGGGCAAAGGTAGGAAAGCTGACCCTGAAGACGACAGAAATGGAGACCATCTATGACTTGGGCCAGAAGATGATCGAGTCCCTCACCAAAGAGAAAGTTCAGGCAGGGTAAGTTGGTTTATGATGATCTTTTTTTCTCTCTGTATCGCTCTTGGGTTTCCTTTTTTTTTAAATACTTTTTTTTTTTATTCAGCATTTTCTTCCGTGTCTGTTTTTCTTTTTAGAGGGTGTTTGTGTGAATGTTTGTGATTTTTAAAAAATAACATTTTACGTTTGTGGGTCAGGATTTTCGTGGTAATAGTGCATTGTTATTTCTTGCTCATTTTATTGTAACAGATTTGCAGAAGAGTAAAGAGTTTTGGGGGTTTTTTGTTTTGTTTTGTGTGTTGTTCATTGTTTTATTTAGGTCTTTTTCCATACAGAAATCCATTAAATAGATAGGTGCAAACTTATGGTGCTGATGTCATTGGCATCATTGACATAACTGTGTATTTGGTGTGTGTTCCAGAGACATAGTGACTATCGACAAGGCTTCAGGGAAGATCACAAAATTAGGGCGATCTTTCACCAGAGCCAGAGACTATGATGCCATGGGACCACAGGTAAATTAACGAGGCTTCACAATTTGTGTGTGTGTGTGTGTGTGTGTGAGAGAGAGAGAGAGAGAGGAGAGGGTGAAAATTTGTTTGTGAGTTTCTCAGTTGATGCAGCTGGGGTTACTTGCTTCACAGTTTTGAAATATTTCTCACCTGCCCTTTATCTATTTTGTGGTGTGTTTTTCTTCTAAACATTTTTGCTGTATAGGTCACTTTTTTCTTATAAGAGTGACAGCAGTTCCGTGAATCATTGCAGTTCTGTGAATCTTTTTTAAGTTCTGTGGATCATTAAAGATTTATTTGAGACTCAGTATGCTTGAATACTGATGATAATAGTCAAATGTTACTGGAGTGTCTTACCAACACATAAATAATACATAGAAAAAAATTGGAGGAGGGGAGGTGGAGGGAAGAAATCGTTTCCAACTAATAATGGCATTGGGGGAGAGGGGAGGGATTTTTTCTCCAGAGCAGGCCTAAAACACGGTGATCTCTCTGCTGTGTGCAGACCAAGTTTGTGCAGTGTCCAGAGGGGGAGCTGCAGAAGCGCAAGGAGGTGGTGCACACGGTGACCCTGCACGAGATTGATGTCATCAACAGTCGCACCCAGGGCTTCCTGGCCCTCTTCTCAGGGGACACAGGAGAGATCAAGGCAGAGGTGCGAGAACAGATCAACGCCAAGGTGGCTGAATGGAGAGAGGAAGGAAAGGCCGAGATTGTCCCCGGGGTGAGTAACAACACAGGAGTTTATTAGTTAGGGTTGCAAGGTTGTTTTCAGTGGTCTGGGTCTGTTTCCATTTCTGAACAGTCTGTGTCTTATTGCTTTGTTCATTTTGTTAGTTTATCCACGGGTTTCCCCACTCTCCTGTTTAGTTTGGACAGTGTTTCCACCTTCTTGAAATCATGCGATGAGGGCTTTTCCCCAGCTTACATGAAAAAAGACCGTCCTTGTCAGGTTTTGCACTGGTCACTCCTACCCTATGCACTCTTTTTTTTGGCTAGAGCATTGGGCATCTGCTGGCCTATTGGTGGGGCATGTGTGACATCAGGCGATAGATAGTGTTTCACTGAAGATTCCTGCGCAAAGGCTCCTTAGTGTGATGTCCTGCCAGGCATCTGTGTGTGTGTGTATTGATATATTTTTTTCATGAATTTAAAAAAAAATCTTATCAGACCACCATATCTAGAAAAATCTTAGTAGCGAGTCTTTCATGGATATCTAGTTTTATTTTGGAGATACATTTTGTTGGTAATAAGTCTTTTATGGCTGTTAAGCTTTTATCTACAGATTGTTATCAAGTCTTGATTTCAGTTTTATTTTCAGCAAGATGGAAACTCATATCCATTTCGATTTTGATCCTGGAGGCGGAGATTAAAGAATCACACATCAATTCAGATGGTGGGTGTGAAGGTGGTGGTGGAACAGGTCACACATATATTTTGGGTTGATAGGTTGAGTCAGACTGAAAAAAAAATCTGTGTTAAAAGTTAACTGCTGACACTCAGAGAAGCGAAATAAATGCTGAAGGTGTACTTTTTGTGTTGCAGGTGTTGTTCATTGATGAAGTCCACATGCTGGACATCGAGTGCTTCTCGTTCCTGAACCGTGCCCTGGAGACGGACATGGCCCCAGTGCTCATCATGGCCACCAACAGAGGCATCACCAGGTCAGTCCTGTCGCGCTACAATACATTGGGCCCAGCCCCAATCCAATCCAATCATGTTATTTATAGCCCCGCTGACCACAGAGGCCATATCGGGGCTGTCACCTTGCAAAATTTTAAATCTCAGCCCAAAAGCTTTGTCAGTTATGTTGAAGTAAGCAAATAGCCAAATAGATATTTTGAGATGGTCTTCATCCATGACAAGCTCTGAGCATACAAGTCTCTCCATTTATAGGGGGAAAAAATCTCTGAAGTCAGAGTAAGATTGCCTTTATTGTGAAGTACTTCTCATCCAGTATGTACTTGCGGTCTTACAGTGATTCCCAGGTGTGATGTGTGAGACAGTGTGCATATTCTTTGTGATCTCCAAGGTGTAAATCTGGAGAATGCCCAACAAAACTGCTAGAATAGAACCATAGAATATACATGGGTTCCTTCATACCTATCAATATAACAAACGAGCTAAGTAAGCACAGTTCCTTTCCCTTGTGGAAAGCTTCTCGCTTTAGATGTGCTGTTTTCAGAGCCTATGACAGGTTCCAGTTGAAGAGCCTGCCCAGGTTGAAATGGTGTAGTCCTGCCAGGAACATCCCTCCAAGTTGGATGCCAGTCGGTATAGTTATAAAATATGTTCAGAAAAAAATAATGAACAAGCAACAGCATACTAATTCAGAGAGGCCTATTTTGGTTTCAGACTGTTCTTTTGTAAAATAGCTGAGAATGATTACAAGGCTCTTGTGGAAAGTATTCTCCTGATTGTGATTGAAATGAGAAGTTTTATCAAGTGTAAGTTGTGTATTTGTGGACAGAATTCGAGGCACCCAGTACCTGAGTCCACATGGTGTACCAATCGACTTGCTGGACAGACTGCTCATCATCTCCACTGTCCCCTATGAGGAAAAGGAAATCAAACAGATTCTCAAGATCAGGTTCGTCTCTTTCTCCCGTCATGAACAAGTTGTCTTTAGTTCTTTGTGTTTCTTATTTTGATAGCAGGATAAGATGGGGTAACCAGAGAATGATTTCCCAGTAAGAATCGGGAATCCAGCAAAGAAGAATCGACTTCTCTACAAGATTTTTCAGAATTTTAGAGCTAGAAATATGTAATTTAATCTTTTTTTTGTTTTTGTTTTTGCTTGTCACTGAACACCACGGGGAAATGTGTTTCATTAGGTAAATCACACCAGAAACTGCAATATCTGCATGTTTCGATGAATTGGGGGGAGGTTGCTGACCCATGTCATTCATAATCATGCTTTGATTTCACTGAAAATTTCATGCAGCAGTGATCATAGATACTTGATACCTTTAAGTAATATCAGAGGTATTACATTGTTCGCATATCATGCCATACTGATATAAAAAAAAAAATGCATTCTGTATCTTAAACTTTGATAAATGTAATCAGTAAGCATGTCATGAAAATTAATGCCAGCTGTGTATTCAGCCCATCATTTCATGTTGTACAGATCCACTTGTGTTACAGGTGTGAAGAGGAGGATGTAGAAATGAGTGATGATGCCCTGACTGTGTTAACCAAAATTGGCATCGACTCTTCTCTGCGCTACTCCATTCAGCTCATCACTGCCGCCAACCTTGTGTGCCGTAAACGTAAAGTAAGTTGATCCAGCAAAATAGTATCTGTTTGTTCAAGGAATTGGAAATTCTTCTTCTCTTGCTGGTGATGCATGATGAAAAAAAAGAACATTCATATGGTATGATTCTCATAAGTCATTGTGTCATAAAAGTATCAAAAGGGCTGCCTGTTTCTCATTCTTTATAGTTAAGCTTCAATTTCTTGTCTAATTTCAAGACAGTGAGGATGTGGCAAGGACAGATTTCTACATTTGTTTTGAAAAATCCCCATGATCCAAGATGAAAAGGTTTATGCATGAATATCTTTTTCCCACTTGCATATGTATGATATTTTTGTTGTTGTACAACAGGGAACAGAAGTGGATGTGGACGACATCAAGAGAGTATACTCTTTGTTCCTGGATGAGTCTCGCTCCACCCAGTTCCTGACCGAATACCAGCAGGCCTTTATGTTCAATGAGGTCAAAGGTCAGTTTCAGGGTCTTTCTTCCTCCTACTTTTGAGGATGTATGTCGTGCTTTTGGATCTTATATGCAGAGTGATTTGTATTGATAGATTTTCATCATCAGTGTCAAAATTCACTTCTTTTTGGGGTCTACCCTTTCCACAACTTCTGAATCTGTGTCGGGTGTTGTTTGCCACTCAGCTTCTGAATGTACACGTCTCAGTGTGTTTGGATGTTTTATGTGGATTCATCTGTTGTTTTTTCAAGTAGAAATAGCTAGCTTGCCAGCTTCACTTTTCAGCTTTGTAGCTAATTGATGTCATTGTGATGGAAATAGTGACTACCAGAAATGGCTGGGTAGGCCTACTGTAGTTTCCATCCCATCAACACTTGTGTAGTTGGGAAATCAGATCATGGTTCACCAACCACAGCTAGTACTTTCTCATTTCAGGACACTGTCAAAAAGGACATCGTCATTATTGGATTGGGTTGGGGAGGATGACAAGCATCCTTAGTTATCATTGTCACTGCAGCATTTCATGAAGTGATTCTCATGTTGGCAGAACTGCCTCAAAGGGTTTAGTGATTAGGACTGTGATTGCATAAACACAGGAAAGGATTATCACCTGATTGCATAACTGCAGCAGTGGGTGAAGTGATTACATGATTGCACAACAGCCGCAGAGGACGTAGTGATTACAAAACTGTCTCAGGAACATGTTCATAATGTAGTCAGAATCACATTATGGTTTTTCTTGTTTGTTTTTTGAGATATTGGGAAGGAAAGTTGAGAGTTACCAGTCTTAGTTTATCATTTGTCCATATTGAGAGTGTAACCCACTTTAACTTAAAGCGCAAGATGGATACAAATGACACAGCAGCCCAATTGTATTGCAGATGAGGAAATGGAGACCAGCTAAAGGAGGGGACAGAGTGACCCATGGATTGGAGATGTAATGGGCGTACAGAAGATGATGATGATGCACCTGCCTGATGTCAACTTCAGCAGCCGCGACAAGAGTTTTGAAGCAATAATGGAAAACATGCATTTGGGTGTCTGATATCACCTCGCATTTCGTAACGTCATAGTTGTTTTTTTTTATAGTTGTCCTGAGCAAAATTTGACACTGCTGGCTGGAAGGGACTTTTTTTTTCTTTTAGTTCAACCTCCCCAAAATATGACTGTTTTTTCCTAGTTACACAATTGGCAAGGTGAAAGAAGTTATGCCTGAAGTGTTGGAGGCAAAGCAACAGACTTCTAGCATGATACACTGACAAGATTACTGGCATGATAAGCCATTGATTTCAGATTCAAGTTCTTTTTTACGATTCTTCAGGACATAATGCAGGGGAAAATTCTGAACTTGGCTTTTATCAGTTATTACCTTCACAGAAGTTTGTAACTTCAGTATGTAATGAGCATTGGTTTGTTGATGTTGCTGTTGAAGAGGATGTTGGACCTGCTCTGCATTTTTTCTAAATGCATTGCCCCGACATGTTAAAAGATTGCATATATGTGGTCAGTGAATGCACTCAAACATGTTATGTAAGAATGTGAATGCTAGACAAATGATTTTTAATTTTAAAAAAAGCGTTATAAAAAAAAAAAGGCCGCATTTCATGAGTTGGTTGTGTGTGTGTGTATGAGTGTGTTAAAATAAAAATATGAATTGTGAAGTTGCTGTAGTGCTGTGAATATTGGCTGGAAGGTTGTCAGTTTGATTCTCATTATTTATATTTTGCAAAGTTTGGACTCTTGGTTGCATGGTTTCTACCCAAAGCAGATGGGACAGTATAAAAATTAATGTGAATTTTTCATTTTCTCAAAAGGAGTCAGAAATGGATGCATACTCTCACTTTACCTTCTACACATACACAGAGCAAGTAATGAGAGTTTGATATTGAAGACATGGATCTTAATTAAGATAGGTGGTAGAAATATAACAAACCTGCATTTCACAGATGATAAAGCACTACTAGCCGACGACATCACTAGCATGAAGAGAGTTGAACCTGGAAGAAGAGCCGGTCTCTAGCGTAATGCCAAAAAGACAAAAGTATTGCATGATGCAAGAACCAGTTGCCAAACAGAGCATGAAACATGAACTGATAAAACTCCAGAAAATGTCTGACTTGAAATATCTAGGCTCAGTCAAAACAAATGATGGATCATGTACCAAAGACATGAAAATAAGCAGGGATAAAATCAGAATGATACAACTAAACATCATCTGGAAAGATTGCAACATTCCTTGGCATCTGAAAATACTGAAATGTATACATATTGACTCGTCATGTTATATGGCTGCAAATCTTGGACACTTAAATAATAAAGGATGATGACAAAAGAGCTAAAACAGCTGAGTTGTGGGTTTTTTTAAGGGTTAGTGGTACTGACAGAAGAACAGATGAAAGCATACTATTAGGAATAAACAGGCATGGTACATCTCTGCGAATTCGCTGAAATCCGCAAAAAGTATTAAAAAAAAATTATTAAAAAAATTTGAACAGGAGAAAGTAAAACCCAGAAGACCGGTTAAGGGACGTAACTCTTCCATGCCAATTACTTCCCTTCCCTGCATTACCTCGCGAGTCATCACTAGGTAGCAAGTGAACTTTCTCTGTTGAAAGAAGGGGGCCATGTGCAAAATACCAAACACTGTTTCATAAAAGGGAAGGACCAGCAGCTCTATACTGAGGCAGAGGGGTGAAGGGGGTAAGTGGATGGGGGTGCCGTGCGGTCAGAGTGCAAAGGGTCCCCTTCTTTTTATCACCTTGTCATCACCAGGCCCACCAGCCTCCCCCTTCTTTTTCATGGACCCCCCCCCTCTCTCACCCCCCTCCACATACACACACTGTCCCTCTCTCACACACACACACTCACTCCTCTCCCTCAATCTCTTTCTCACACACACACTGCTTTTTTTGTATTATTCCATGTGCTTTCCCCACCATCCCACCCTCTCTCTCTCTGTTTCTATCTCTCTCTCTATGTTTCTCTCTCGGTCTGTGTCTGTCCTTTCTCTTTTTTCCATTATGTTAGCGTACGTTTGTCTAGATATGTCTTTATTTCTGCCATGTGATTACTTGGGTTCAAAACCTCCTTTGGGTTAAAGGAATGACTGACAATGTGATTCTAGGAGAGCTTATTTTATGGCAGAAATTGCTTATTATGAAGAACTGAAATTAGTTCAAGGAGAGGCTTTCTTACAGGCTAGAATTGCTGAAAAACCTTCAGCTTCATATATTGTAATGCTATAAAAAATATATGGGACTAGTTATTTCAAAATATACCAGTGTCAACAATCATGATTATTTGTCAAGAATGTTGCCGTTCAAGACAGCTGAGAAATGTTTGCATTCCCCATCAAGTCCAGTGTCTGGTTGTATGTGCTGAGATGACAGCAAGGTATATGCAGCAGCAGTGTTGGGATTTCACAGATGAATATTACTTATGACTGAAGGGAGGAGATTATTCAGTGTCTGTGACAGGGTAGCTTAGCATCTCACTGTTGTCTGTGACTGCATAAAATACAAATAGACCATACTGGGGTGCCCATTGAAAAAAACAACATATATATAGATATAACTATCACTACCATTGAAATATTCTTGATATGGGGTACATTCTGAATTTGTTTCCCTAAGAGAAGATATTTCCCTCTGTATTACCATACCAGAGTAGTTTCTATTCATATATGGTTAGTAGCTGTAAAGACTACACAGGGGAAAGCAGTATTTTATATTCTTTTGTACTATCATGCAAACTCTTACTTTCTGTATGAAAAATAGAAGATGTACTTTCCGAGAACATTTCAAGAGAAAAATCACAAAGGTACACACATGCACACAAAACATACACACAAAAGAACATATAGAAATAATCACAAAGTTTACAACGCACACACACACGACATTAAGGACACACAAACACTTGCACATATGTACAAACCAACCAGCAAACGCAATAACCTGGGTGATTTTCCTTCCGTTTCAAATAGTATTCCGTTTTGATGATTTTCAGATTAAAATCTTTTTTTTTTTAAATATTAGATTCAAGACCTTGAATTCTCTTGAAAATGACCAAACCAACGACCTGTAACAAAACCCTTGAAAATCAAGGCTTGTCTATTGATCGAAAGTATTCTCTTTAAAGAAAATAACAAACTAGAGATACATTCTTGTGCGAAAAAAAAAAAGATAATGCTTCAAATGCGTGTGGGTGTGTGGACAAAACTAATGGAATAGCAGATGACAAAGTGTCTAAGGGAGGTAATTACTGATTTGGCACATGTACAGTAAGCCATTGGAAGTCGATGGCCCAAGCTGATGGGGTTTTGACTAGTCAGAATTTAAAACAACAAAGCAAAGCAAAATTCAATAACAATAGACAGCCTCAATTATGTTATACATCCCTGAATTCGGACTGCAGCTACCTAAATGGTGGGGGAAAAAACTGTCGCGTACACAAAAATCTCCCCATTGGTGAACCTCAGAGCTCTAGCCGAGGAACAAAAAAAAAAAAGTTATGCAAAATGACTCAAGTTGACGGATACATTAACATCATCACCAAGCATAAAAATTTGACATTCTTTTATTATTTCATGCCACAGAGAAAATACTCCAATGATATTCAAGCACTAAAAATAATCCAAGAATGATAAAAATCAGAAATATTCACAAACTTGACACGAACAGTCTAAGTTTAAAAACTGTGCAAATTCAAAACCTAAAAACAAAAATGCTTACCTCTGGGTGGCCTGAAATAAATTCACATGATTCCGACAAAAGGGCATGTATAGGACTGTGATGTCGTATTTCCAAAGTCATATACAAAACACAACTACAACAATTAATTCGCAAATGACAAATCTCTCAAAATCAATGATTTTGTAGACATGATCTCAAAGTACCGCTTGTTTGAAATACTGTTCATTCATAAGGTAGACTTTTAACACAAAACAAACAACACAAAAATAGATGCGTTTTGATAATACTCTAAACAGCAAGATATAACTAGTATTTCTTTTTCAATGGCACATTTCAGTCTGTCTCCATTAACATTTCTTAATGTCTCTGATGTTCTTCACAGGAGATTGAAATAAAATACAAACATAAATTTTTTTTTATGCAAACCAAAATTGCTGAACAGCACCTGCAAGTTTACAACTAGCAACAACAAGAAATCCTCACAATAAAAAAAAAAAGTCACTGAAAAGTGCACAATGTTTAAGTCACTGATGGCCCCTCATTCACTTGACATCAGGCAGTTTATTCGATATTGTAGAAATCGCTGATGACATCGATGATGTCAGCCTTGCGAGTGGCTAGACACGGGATATTGGCTTTTCTGGCTGCTTCCTTCAGATTGGCTACTGTCATTTTCCCCAACTGAAACATGGTTGCAAAAATGACATCCACAATATCAGATACATCTTCAGTGGAAAAGCACAACTGAAAAAAGATACAGCACTAACAATATCAGATAAATTTTAGGGGGTAGAAAAAGCACAACTGCAAAGAGACATAGCACTAACAATATCAGATAAATTTTAGGGGGAAGAAAAAGCACAACTGCAAAGAGATAGCACTAACAATATCAGACAAATTTTAGGGGGAAGAAAAAGCACAACTGCAAAGAGACATAGCACTAACAATATCAGACAAATTTTAGGGGGTAGAAAAAGCACAACTGCAAAGAGACATAGCACTAACAATATCAGACAAATTTTTAGGAGGGGAGAAAGTCCAACTTTTGCATTCAGACAAGAAATGAGACTGCATGAAATGATGGAATAAGTCATGGACGGGGGGGATGGGATAGCCTGAGCACTGCACTCATGATCTGACAGCCTGGGTTCGAGCCACCAATGAGACGCCCTTTCAGGGGGATTTTTCTTCTGGTGTTAACATTAGTGCTGACTCCACTCCCCCAAAAGTCTTTTGGATGAGACTATAAACCAAGGTTCTGTGTGTGAATGCATACAGAAAATCTTCAAGCACACATTAAAAACTTCTGCCTTTCACAAGAATAGGTCATTGTGTGCCCATAGGAACAGATGACAAAAAATACAAAAACCGCATGTGCATGGGGACTGGATGTAGAAAAGCACAAGTGTTTATTCCCCTATCCTCAGAAAAACAAAACAAACGGACACTCACCTGTAACAACCAGTCTGCCACTACAGTTTACCTGAAGTTCTATATACAATCATACATAAATACAGAAATGAAGTCACCAGTCAAAGATTACAACTTTTTCTGATAAAAATTACAAATTTTCTGTTTGAGATGACACTGAAATTGAACTGCAATGTCAAAATCAGTACAAGGCAGCCCGATATTTTACCAACTCCAGCTTTTGTGTCTATGCAGTTTATGGCATAAGCACAAAGACTGCAATGGCTGTGTGTGACATATGCTGATAGATCATTTTGCAATACACACTTTTTTTTTCAATTCTTATTTATTGTAGG
>JAUZNI010364060.1:0-11050 GCA_034780235.1 Concholepas concholepas | reverse complement strand
CTCTCTCTCACACACACACACACACACACACACACACACACACACACACACACACACACACACACACACACACACACGAGCATTGTAGTGCTGTACAGCTGCTCTAAACATCATTACCTGATCCTTGTTTCAGATTGATCACTTCAGCATAAAGATGGTGCAGCACAGTAAACCTCACAAATTGGACCCAAGCTTAATTAGAGGAGCCAAGCCCATCCAACATTGACCAAAGTGATGGCAGGGATATGTTCTGATTCTGATGATGCGAGTTTTGATCCAGAGGGTGTCGAATTTCAGAGGGAGCATGACAGTTTGGCTGAACCAGTGTCTGGGTCAGACCTGCAGCAAGCAGATCAGACCAGGAAAGATTGTACACCGGTTGTCGCTGAGGAGGAGGAGGAAAAACTTGCACAAAAGCTGAGGCTGCTTTTTCAAGAAACGATGGAAAATGAGGAGGGTATGTCTGTTTGGTTCATCCTGTTTTCAAATGGTAAAGGATATCATGTCTACACTGTACCCGTCTATATATGTGTGTGTGTGTTGAGTGTTTGTGTGTGGGTTGATCTATGATGTGTGTGTGTGTGTGTGTGTGTGTGTGCACGCACATATTTATATAGTGTGTGTATGCATGTACACATGAATACAGTATGTTTCTATCCACAACTGGTTTGCTTCTTTGCATACGCATACATTTGTTAATTGATGCAACACTGTTTGCAGGTCACACATCCACAGTCATTGTTGTGGGTCTGAACCCCAGCACCACAGATGAGTCCGTCAAGTACTACTTTGAGAACCCCTTCAGAAGTGGTGGGGGACCTGTGGAAAGAGTGGAGAGGCTGGAAGAAAGTAGAGCACTTGTTCACTTTGAAGACAGAGATGGTAAGTTTTCTTTGGTTTTGGAGAGAGACGGTGGTTGGTAGAAACGTGGTACAGTCCAGGCGTTGGATATTTTGTTTGCTGTTGAACAGATCTATTGTCCCTACATCACATTCTGTTGTTTTTCTTAATCTTTGTTGTTGTTGTTTTTTTTAACTTAGTTCTATTCAGTAATGTTATAAATGTTATACAAGAATAGACCATAACCAGAACAAAAAAAACAACACCCAAACAAACAAACCCAACCAAAATAAAGGCACACAAAATATGCAGACAAGCCAATACACAAACATCTATTTAAAAAAAAAAAAAGAAGGAAGCCTCCATGTTCCTTCAACTTTATTTTGTTGTTGTCAATGTTCTGCTGCCCCCCCAAAATGGATACTGTTTGTTGTAGGGTGTTCCCCTGGGGGCCACCCAGAATATGCATTCTGTCTCATTCATCACAAATGGAAATCACTCAGGATACACAGGATGAGAAGTTGTGTGCATGGTTGTTTTCAGGTACCTTACCATGTAGGCAGCCATACTTTGACTTTAGAGAATTTTTTTTTTCTCCTTTCATGAATTTACAGGGCAGAAAGAAGGCAGAGAAGGATTTGGAAAAATGGCAGGAGAATGGACCAAGAAGGCAAAAAATAGATGAGATGACAGGAAGAAAAGGAACAAGGCAGAAACAAGTAGAGGGGTAGAAAAGAGGGAATTCCTAGCACAGAATTTCCAGAAGGTGGGGGGTGCTATTTATACTGACAGGCCCCCAGCATCCCCACGGGGGATTTTGTCTGTCTCACTCACCACTCCTGAGAATCACTTTGAGTATTCATACTGGATGAAAAGTTTGCATGCCTGTCTGTTTTCAAATAGGCTGCCTCACCATATATATGCAGTCACACTCTGGCTTCAAAGGATTTTGTTCCCTTCTATAATAGAGGATAGAGGTTGTTAAGGTTAAACCAGGAGCTTGTCATGGATGAAAACACACCCCACATAACGTTTTAAAGCATAACATTTTAATATTTTTGTTGTTGCACATTCCCCAGCTTAACGCTTTTGGGGGTCACCCAGAAGATGCACCCTGACTCACTTATCCCACCTGGAAATCACTGTGAAACTATAAATACACACTGGATGAGAAGTTTGCATGTATGACTCGCTATATCAGTAGCCATACTCCGACTTCAGAAGATTTCTTCCTCCTATGAAGGAGAGTTCAGGTTGTTATGCTAAGAGCTTGTTATGGCTGAATACAGTCTCCGCATAACATTTCAAAGCATAACAGCAACATTTTAATATAGGCCTTGGCATTTTGCTGACACCAATAACTGACACATCTTTTGACCCAGGCCAAAGTATGTCCGTTTCAGTTCCATGCTTTTGTTTCCAGATGCTGACTCTGTGAGAGCAAAGCCACGCCTGGAGTTGGAAGGCAGCATACTGCACGCAAGTAGACCAGGACATAGACACGATCGTCTAGTCACAGAGACTGGTTCACTGTCGGCGCTCATCCCTGCTGTGCCAGATTGTTCAGCTGCTGAGTTTTGTGAACACAAAGCTGCAGGTTTGGACAAGACGAAATCTAGCCAGAATGACGCTTGTCAGGACCCAGGTTTTCAACTGAATACTGAGACTGTCACAGGAAAACAGACAATAGCCAACCTGAATGTCTCTCAGCTAAAGATGTTAAACAACCCAAAGGTGTTGGACAGAATACACCGGGAGTTTCCTGGTGTTGAAGTCTGTGTGGATGTAGATGCTCAGATTGCTCACATGAAAGCATCAGAGAAAGTAGTACAGCGGTTGTGTAGTCATGTACAGTCACTGATTGGCTCTGTTGGAGAGGTCAAAGTTCCCGTAAGCCCCGCCCTTTTGAAGATGCACGACAATGAACGACATAAAGAATGGATCTGGAGAACTATGATTGATGATCTCAACCTGGTGTGTCACTGGGAGGTGCTAGACCAATGCTTGGTTATTTGTGCTTCACACTCTAGTCTCTTGCTTCTGGAGCGCCTATTCAGGTCATTGTTTGTGGAGATCAGGCTTCTTCTGGAGGAGTGGGAAGTGGACGTGTTGAACAGAGCACAGCCATCATTGGCGGAGCTTTTGCAGAAGCACCGTAAAGAAGATTGCCTAACCCCTGTACTGCTGCTTGACAAGAACAGTGTAGTCATTGCCGACACACCATCCGATATCAGTCAGACACAGCTGGCTTTAAGACAGTTCCTAGACCAGCTCCGAAATAAAGTCACCATATCATCTGCTGGCAATGAGGATGCTTCTGTGGAGGATCAGCGTTCTGATTTCCACGTTTGCAAAGACATCCCAAACCTAAAAGCAGGACAGCTGAAAGTTCTGAGCTGCCCAAGGGTAGTTGAGAGGTGGTACAGGGACTGTCCTGACCTTCAGATCTGTGTAGACCAGGAGAAAAAGATGGCTGTGGTCAAAGCTTCAGAGACCACTATGAAGAGAGTGTTTGTGGAAGTGATGTATTTTGTCACACTTGTTAGAGAAGTGGGGCTACCTCTGAGTCCTGCGCTAGTGAAAATGTATGAGAAAGAAGAGGGCAGGAAGTGGGTTGATAAAATGCTAGTGGATAGTGACTATAGGTGCCACTGGGAACTGTGTGATCAGCATGTTGTTATCAGTGCTCAGAGCTCACAGCTGTGTCACTTTGAGGAAATGTTTAAACTTGTGTTCAAAGAAGTCACAGTTCACCTTGGACAATGGGAACAGACTGTGTTGACATCAGATGTATGGACTTCATTTCTTGAAGAACAGCAGAAGGTAAAGGGAGAATGCCCATCACCTGTGCTACTGCGGGAAGATGATACAGTTATCATTGTTGACATTCCAGAACGTGTGGAACTCACACTTCTAGCTCTGACACAGTTTCTGAAGGAACATAGAACAAATGGTGGCTGCTCATCTGCGGTCAACGAAGAGACCAGTCTGCCAGGACAATGCTTACCCATTCGTGTTTGTGAAGACTGCATTCCAAATCTGACGCCAGGACAGTTGAGTATTGTAAGCATGGCAAGAGCGCTTGATCAGTTTTACAGGCAGTTTCCTGGCTTGACTGTCTCTATTGACAGAGAGGAACAGGTAGCGGTTGTCAGAGCCCCACAAAACATCATGCAGGAGGCTTTTTCTGCAGTGCTGTGCTATGTTGCTCTTGTAAACGAAACCAGGATTCCACTCAGTCCACCTCTAATCCAGATGTACGAGAAAGAGGAGAACAGAGAATGGATTCAGCAGTCTCTGATCGACAGGTATGAGTTAGTTTGTCATTGGGATGTGTGTGATGGACACCTCGTCATCAGTGGTGAAAGTGCCAGACTGCGGCGTTTGGAACAGATGTTTAAATCTCTTTTTCAGGAGGTGAAGGTGCGCTGTAGCAAGACAGAGGCAAAGATACTGACATCATTCATGTGGGAGTTGTTTGTGGACAGGCAGCTGAAGGTGAGAGAAGACAGCCTGACACCTGTTCTGTTGTTTAGTGAAGCATGTGTCACCATTGTTGACATTCCGTCAAGAGTGAACATGAGGCAGGAAGCTCTCAAACAACTCCTGGTTGATGCCAGACATGAGGTCCTGTCTTCATGTGACCCCACTAACACTCTGGGAGTGTGTATCGAACAAAAGTCTATCTCGGATTTGAATCCAGGACAGGTAAGAGTGTTAAGCTGCACAGCAGCACTTTGTAAGCTGCACAAAGAGTATCCGGGTCTGCAGATAAGCTTAGATAATGAAAGCAAAACAGTTAACATCCATGCTCCTGAAGACATCATGAAGAAAGCGTTTGCCGGTGTGCTGACTTTTGTGAATGACATCAGAGAGCTGAAGGTTACCTTAAGTCCAGCTTTAGCTCAGATGTTTGACAAAATGGACAGCAAAAAGTGGATACAGAGAACTCTGATAGAAAAGTACGAACTAGTTTGCCACTGGGAGCTGCATGACCAGCACCTAGTCCTCAGCGCGCAGAGTATAAACCTGTTTCGTTTGGATCATCTCTTCAAGTCCATGTTCAAGGAACTGCAGGTCAGCCTGAAAGAATGGGCAAGTGGCACATTGACACCGTCTATGTTTAAATCATACATCAGGGAACAGGAGAGAGACAGAAGAGATATCCCCACACCTGTGTTGCTGTTGAATGATGATAGTGTTACCATTGTTGACATTGTAGCTAAAGCAAAGGAGACACAGCTGGCGCTGGTGCAACTGATGAACGATCTAGCATCATTGGACGACATGGGGAGTGAGCCTACAGTCGGTCAGAACCTACAGTCAGTGGAGGATCTGGGATTCACATCAGCCAGCCTCTGGGAAAGTCCGGCTTAACAGACTTGAGGTAATGACAGGGGAGAGAGAAAGTGTTTTTATATATATGATCGTTTGGTCACAGTTGTTTGCATTGCAAGTTATGTAACTTTTTTTTTAATATTATAAAAAAAATGCTCTGACTATAAGTATAACACTGACTAACCGTTGTTTTACTTTAAGTCCTGGACAGTGTAACTTTGCAAACGGGTATCAGCTATTGCATTTACAGATTCTAAAAATATATTAAACACCTTTTCACCAGTTTATCAGGAGCTTACCCTGTACCATTTTTGGGGTCTTTTAAAAAAAAGAAGAAGATTATTCAGTGTTTCCATTGTGCATTGATAAAATCACATCTGTAGGCTAAGGTGTACTGAAGTGGGAATTTTTGTTTTATATTGCTATTGCGATGGACATGAATTGAGCATGCATTGCCCTTTCTCTCTCTCTCGCACGCACGTGTTTGCAGTTGGTAGTTTTCTGTCTTTTGCTTGTTCATCATTTTCTTCTGAAAAGTGCACCGCTTTTGAGATTGCTGCTGTTTGTTCTTCATCAGCTGGTCTTACCTTTTTGTTCGTTGGTTGGATTTGTCAGGTGTGTGAAGTGAGCAGGTGGCAGCTGCACATGGCTACTGCATCTTCCAGCGGTGGTATTTTCCCTAATTGAAGGGGGGTTATCTTGGACAGAGGCAGTGTTCTTGGATAGGAAGATTAGTGGGGTGGTAAGGGGCAAGTGAGGAGTGGATGTTTTTAGAACCTGTTTTTTTTTTTATGGGACAGGTGAGTTTGGGGTTTTGACTGTTTTGGGGTTGAACGTAGGTGATTCACCTGGGTAATATATACTAATAATCTTGAGTGTCTGTTTTGATCCTGTAATGCTGTCTAGCTTCCTGTAAGGATGCACGGAGGGCAGAAATTTATGTTTTTAGAGCTTTTGTTTCATGTTCATACCTAGCAAGAGGCACACATTCACTATGATGACAGATGGTTGGATGTTTTCCTTGACCACAGCTGTGTGTCCCAGAACTTTGAGATCATACCTGATTTATGCTGTGGTTACTGCTGTCATGTTGTAAGTGGGCTCTCACTGAGCACCACTACACGGTTGTTGGTGTCGTCATCTGCGAAGCTATGGGCCTTAGTCAGGATACTGGCGGCTGTACTTGCATCAGGATGGGTCATATCAGTGATGGACAGCTGGTGAACAGGTTTATCGCTATATGCCAATGTGTGGACAGTGGCACGCAGTCTTTTCAATTCATTGTCCACCCATTGTTGACAGCCTTTACCTTGAATCAAAATCTTAGCTGTGGTATAATATATATGAATCTTCAACAGCTTGTTGGTTTTTTATCCTGATTTCAAGTGTTGATTGGTACAGATTTGGTGGCACAGGGGTGGTATAGTCTATCGCAGACTGTTCACTTATGAGTTTGTGTTGGGGACCATAGTCTATCCATGATGTAGAGAGGCACATGGGGGCAAATTTCCCAACATATCTATGAAATAGTGTATATCGCCAATGGGGCAGGTGATAATTAACACTGGCAAAGGTTTTTTGAATGGGGTCCAAGGTGTTGTTAATTTCTTCAATCTTATTATCCACTTGGAAGATAAAAATATTTTCTTGTGCTTTAGACCTTGTTGTAGGCCCCATTATAATAATACTATAGTTTGGTTGCCGTAGGCTGTCTGCGGATTTCGAAAACTTGAAATTGAGAAAACTTGGCCACAGAACAGTGTTGTCTATCCACACTTTTGTTGAGGGGTTTTCTTCCCCAGAGTCATTCCTCAGGATGAAGGGACTGATGTCCACAAGCTGTAAAACAGTCCCTCTCACACTCAAACCTTTTAGGAGATTGTTCTGGCCTCTCTCATGGCTGGATAGATTCGCCAGAAGCCACCGATTATTTGTGCACCAATTATCGAACCTTGTCCAGCCACTCTCTCTCTCTCCAATAATGCACACTTCCAGCACAGAAGGGTGGTTGGTAATGGAGTCAGGAATGTTTTTAACTTTTAAAAACACTGGCTGCACATGAGCAGACATCATTCTTTTATATAACATGACTTACCGCGGCCTTCCAACTGGTTGACCTTCTGGTGTTGTTTAAGACTCCTGTCTCTTTTACCTCCAGATGTTGTTGAAAAGTCAAGAAAGCTTTCTCAGTAACGACGGGGAGCTCTTTCTTGTTCATTGTTGAAAAAAATCAGTGGTCAAGGTGACTGCCACCATTTTGTTGTTGGGATCGAAGACTTGCAAGTTTTGTGTAGTGAAATGATTGTGAAAACTCCTAACTTCCATGTCCATTGACCCTACAAATACTTTTCCCACTCTTACCTGCGTGAATTATATTTTTTTGCACTTGCGAAAATGTTGATTCGTCTGAATATTACGATCGCAAAAACACGCATCTACTCAACCTCAAGTAGAAACTGGAAGCTCTTGAGAAATGGATTTAAGTTTATGGAAACTTCCGTACATGTGCGGCTTTCTGTAGCTTTCTCAACAGTTGAATAGGCCATGAAAGGAACTGTGTTTGCCAACAGTTGCTCTTGATAAGTATCCTCCAAATCTGGCATGTCTGAATCTGATGACACTGATGCAGCATATGCCTGGTTGTGAGAAGGTGAAGTTAGTTTCAGATATGACACTCCCACCCCAATAAGTAGGCGAATCCTAATCCTCTTTAGGGATACTAAAGGGCAATAGGAAGACTAGGGTTCTCTACATTTCTGGTAACCAATCAGGTGGGGCTAGGAATTGGAGCGATCTAGGATTCCTGTTTAGGGTGCTCTACATTTAATTACAGAAAACATTAAGCCATGAATTTCTCCTTGTTTTTGTGATAATGAAAAGTTTGTATTCATAATTTTGCATAATCACGACTCCATAAACACGATGTTGATTCTATTGGTTAACCTTGAAGCCTCTGGAGTAAGTTTTTTTGAAGACTGAACACTGGGACTGCAGAATATCCTCACTTCTAAGACCAAGACAAATGAACATGTTTTTATAACCCAGAACTATTAGAAGCCATCCAACTGGCTTTGCCTTTAGACAACTAATTCTCTACAATAGCCTATGTCATGCTATCACATAAGCAGTCCATTGGCACTCTACCCCTGTACTAATGCACTTCATCTCACTTTCTCTGATCAGAAGGTTCACGGCTGATGGCTAGTGTTTGTTATGGGCAAAAATGGCTGTTGGAGGCAGATGATATTGTATTTCAGATACAGCAGCATGAGAAAGTCAGCTGGAACCAGTTTATACTTCTGTGTTCCCTGGCCATGCTCAGTTTTTAATTTGGTTTGGATGGCAGTCTACAATCTGTCGTATTGGCTCTGTGGGGTAGCGTCAATTTTATACCCTGTTTTTAATCTGTATATAGTTGCACAGTTTTAATCTGAGATTTGAGGAGGTGACAGCCCCAATATGGCCTGTGTGGTCGGCAGGGCTATAAACAACAAGATTGGATTGGATTGGGTCCCCATAGTTTTTCATGGAGCTCTACTGGGCTGGGCCACGTCTGGTGTCTCAAGAGCGTTGAAGGTAGGACAGGACTGCAGGATATGGGAGGGGGTTTGTGGGCCTGCGCCACAGGGGCACTGGTCAGTGTGGGACATTTTAAGGCTGTGCAGATGGGGTAGGAGTGTCCTGTTCACAGTCTGAAGATGGCAACTTGAGCAGCTCTCTCTATCTAGCTCAAGAACGCCATCTTTTTTTTTCATTTTCTGGCCTGATGTCCAGCCACTGGCGCCATGCTTTCCTGAAGCAGTGCAGGTTGGAAAGGTTCTCCCGAACCGTGCGGTGGAAAAGGCTCGTTATTCGCCGCTGCATTTAAAGCTCAGCGCAGGCACAGCCCCCAGGAGACCGTCACGACAAACAGATTTGGCCAGACCCCTTTCCGTGAAGAGGGGATTGCGTGCTATTAGTTTCCACTTCTCTTTTGTTTGTCAACCCTTTGTTTTCCCAGTGTAATCAGTGCAAGCATTGTTTTCTTTCTGTCCTGGAGAAAGAAAAAAAAAAAAAGAGAGAGAGAGAGAGAGAGACAGAGACAGAGACACAGAGAGAGACACACACAGACAGAGACAGAGACAGACAGACAGACAGACAGGAAGGCAGGCAGGCAGGCAGGCAGACATACAAGATTTCAAGATTCAAGATTTTGTGTGTGTGTGTTTGTTTTCCCAGTGTTATCAGTGCAATCATTGTTTTCTTTCTGTCCTGGACAAAGAGAGAGAAAGAGAGAGAGAGAGAGAGAGAGAGAGAGAGAGAGAGAGAGAGAGAGAGAGAGAGACACACACAGACAGACAGACAGACAGACAGGAAGGTAGGCAGGCAGACAGACAGACAGACAGACAGACAGACGCAAGTTAACATTGGTACTGACTCCTTTTTCCCTCAAAGTGATTCGGATGAGACTTATGAACTGAGGTCCAGTGTGCTGCGAAAGCGCACACAGCATCTGAAGCAAGACATTAAAACCCATCTGCTCGTCATAGAAGAGTACAGGCCCGCTCTGGCCATTGGAGAGTATGGCACAAACATACCCAGCATGCACACTGCTACCTGGAGAGGGATGGGCTCCGCCAGGTTCAGAATACCCACGACACACTGCCTGAAATATCAGTGCAGTGCCCCAACGACTCCTGAAGGAGTTAAGTGAGAAGTCCAATTAGGCCAAGCTGGCAAGGGTACACTGTGTAGGCTCGTGCAATGCATACATTATCCGGGTGGATTCTCCCATACGTAACATAAGCAAACCCAGCTACATTAAATTTTGTTATCTTAATTCAGTTAAACCTGTAAATTGTTATTTAGGGCTT
This sequence comes from Concholepas concholepas, assembly GCA_034780235.1. Taxonomy (NCBI): domain Eukaryota; kingdom Metazoa; phylum Mollusca; class Gastropoda; order Neogastropoda; family Muricidae; genus Concholepas; species Concholepas concholepas. The sequence continues at coordinate 1,019 of JAUZNI010364060.1, read as the reverse complement.
TGATGACAAGATTGGCGAGAGCAACACTGGAGAAAAAAAAAAGATAATCAGTCTGGCTTTGTGCGTTTATCTGTTCTTGTCGTCAGTAGGGGGTGTAGTGGGTGTTACATGCAGTATGTATGATCAAAAAAGGCACTGGCTCAGTCCAAAAGCTGTGTCAGTTATTGATGTCAGCTAAGTGCCAAGGCCTACATCGAATTGTTATGCTTTAAAATGTTATGTTGAGATTATCGTCAGCCATGACAAGCTCTTAACATAACAACCTGCACTCTCCTTTAAAGGAGAGCAAAATCTTCTGAAGTTGAATTATGGCTGCTTAACAACAAAACGGGCACCACTGAGACATCACCAAAATGGCCAAGCCAAGATTCAGGACCCCTTCTAGACCTCGTATGGCAGCCCTCTGTAGACAAAAAAACAACATGAGTGTATAACAGCAAATGTAGGTGCTTCTGTTGTTAGCATAGCCGCCAAGGATTAATTTCTGACTGACTATCATAGTGAACAATATTAGCGTGGGAAACAATGAATCTGTGCCCCCTGGGAGTTATACTAGATTACTGGAAATATTGCCATAAGATAGAATGAAAGTTTTATCACGCACATAGAATGTGTCAGAAATGCTGAATACAGTTGAGCAACGTTTATATGCAGCATAACTTAACACACGTAAAATAACTTACACCTTGAAGAGAGTTGTCGCTGGCAAATTTGATTGTCTGGGGTAATGACATCCTGGGTGTGGCCTGGTTTTATTGGCCTTACGGGACACAAGAATTAATGTGATTGTTTTTCAGGTTGGCGGTGTTGGTCTTGCTCTTAGATTTAAAGTGAAAGTTGTTATAGTTATTGAAACAAATGAGGTGGCAGTCTAAACATGGCCTTCATGGTCAGTAGGGCTATAATCAACATGAAATGAAATCATAATAATGATGATGATGATGATGATGATGATGATAATGATGATGATGATAATAATAATAATAATAATAATGATATGGAATTTATATAGCGCTACA
>JAUZNI010362949.1:0-11055 GCA_034780235.1 Concholepas concholepas | reverse complement strand
CTGCAAGGTATGGAAAAAACCCAAGGTGAAGATACTTGCTTAGCTGAGAGGTGACCCCATCTGGCCCCTACAATCTGTACCCTAGATCACGTCTGTGACGCTTAAGTTCTGTTACATAATGCAAGCAATGAACTACACCAAAGCCTTGTGTAAAAAACAACAACACTGTATATTGATGCAATGGAATTCAATAACTGCGCGCACACATACACACAAACACACACACACACACGCACGCACGCACACACACAAACACGCACGCACGCACACACACACGCACGCACGCACGCACGCACACACACACACACACACACGCGCGCGCGCACGCACACACACACGCACGCACGCACGCACGCACGCACACACACACACACACACACACACACGCTTCTGGCTGTCTCCTTTTCTGATCTTGATGACTAAAAAAAGTGGAGGAAAGCAAGTGCAGGTATATGATTGATTATACTGAGTATATGCGTGAATGATTTGAATGCAAGCGCTTTTATTTGCATGCTTTACAAGATTGAGCGCTATAAAAACTTGATGTATAATCATTATTATTTATATATAGACTGTCAGTGTTATACGCCTATAAAACACAACTTTGACGACAGAGAATCGGTCACGCAGAACATAAAACAACTTTTAAATATGGAATAAAGTCATGACCTTCGATGCTCCTTTACAAACATGGGATTTTATATTTCACACACACACACACACACACACACAGAGCCGGATCTGTCCAGAGGCAAGCCGCATGACCAGAAGGAAACTTCAGCTGCACGAGACGCGTGAAGAGTGACAGGTAAAGGGAAAGAACCCGGAGCGGCGGGAAACACCTAGGAAAAAACCTGACTTTCTGCCCACAGGCGACAGAGAAAATAGCCAGGTGCACTGAGGGTCGTCACGACTTTGACAACTGTAGGCCTCTCACGTCAAAAATCACCTTTCCTAAACATCAGCAATGACGTCAGAACTTTCGCAAGGTCACTGACTGGTCGGGGGACACGAAGGTCAAGTGGTGTCAAAATACTGAAGTGGTCAAACCATGCTGAAAATTCCATTTTTTTGTTTGTTTGGACAATTCTGGATCGACATCTCCAACACGATATATTATTGCTCTTTCTAATGGAATGTTTTAAACAGTTTAATGATGATTGTTGACAACTGACAGTCAGTGCATGCACGGCGTAAAGAGTCTCTAGACAGGTAAACAGACACACTGTCATTGGGTTTCCCTCACGGCAGCCCTTTTCTGTAAGAAAAAAAAAGAATATATATTTTCAGTTTCTATCATGTAATCTATGACCTCATGTTTTGTAAAAAAAAAAAAAAAGAAAGAAAAAGAAAAGGCATTTGTGCAACTCTTTTCCAAAACCAGAAGTTTCAAAGCAGTTTGCATGCATGTCCAATTCATAGAATCAAATGCTTTTTCAAAGTCGATAGAACGAAGTAAACACGGCATATTTTCACCCCTAAGTAATGTATCATGTCATGCAATTCCTAGAGTACAACAACAACAACAACAGCAACAACAGCAACAACAACAACAACAGCAGCAGCAGCAGCAACAACAACAACAGCAACAACAACATTTGCCGTATCGGCAACTTCAATAGCCAGACATCAAGGTGGACTGAAAGAGTAGCAGCCCACTGCGGGATGGAGACAGCGATTACCTGTCTGCAACAAACAAAGACCAGTCCTCTGGAATCCCTCAATCACTTTCACAGGTTTCTGCAATCAGAGGAGGACATCAGAAAATTGGTCACAGTCACAAGAATGGAAGGGAGTCTAGTCGTCCTTTTATTTTCTCTACCCACAGTCCTTCCCTCGTCCATCCATGTGAATGCGAAAGAAAAAAAATTAAGTCCGTCCCTTTCCCTTGAACCATCATCTCTGCTGGAGCTACACAGTTTTCTCTGAAATGGGACATGCAAGGTGATGCTAGGTGTGAAAAATAGAGAGTTCTAGGTGTTAAGGCAATAACACCATGCGGTCGAATCAGGATAGGCTGATAGGCTGATTAAAGTGTGTCCATGCTTGCTTGCTTGCTTACTTGTTTGCTTCTTTCTGTCTGACTTTTTCTGATGTTATTACCATTGTCACTTCTTTCACATCAGAACTATCCAAATAAAGAATGATGGATAGACTTCTTCTTCTTCTTCTTCGTTCCTCGGCTAGAGCTCCGAGGTTCACCAATGGTGAGATTTTGCGTATGCGACCGTTTTTCTCCCACCATTTAGGTAGCCGCATTCCGACTTCGGGGATACTTTCATAGACTATAGTAAAGCTTTTTGACAGTGTCAAACATCACCATCTGTTGATCACACAATGTCAGGAATGGGCTTTCCAAAGCATCTAAATTCACAATGTAAGCAATTTTCTTTCCCTTTCTTTCTGTGTGACCAGAAAGCGACAGTGTTGGAAAGAGACTATGCGGACACCTCTGCCAACCTGAACAAGAAGTATGACACCACAGCCGACGCACGGAAACGAGCCTCCAAGCTGGCAGCCAAGGCAGACAAGATTCTACAGGACACTCTAAGGCACAAGAATGTCCTAGAAAGTGAGTAGTTCAGCACGTCTTTTTGATGTGTACTGTAGGGTTTGAGCAGGGATTGTTTCTTGATTGTCAGTTGCACAGTATATTTACACACTACCCTCAACAGAGATCAAATATTTTGATCTGACCTGTGTTGGTGGATAGAAATTGGTCAGTAAGAAATGACATGTTCATGGGTGTTTGGGTTTGCCCAAGTGGCTGGTAGAATCCTAGAAGTACAGAGCGATGTTGTGTTTTTACCAGCTGTAGAACTGGAACTACTGTCTGAGAACTGGACTGATGGCATAAGCATGGCCTGCAGCACCAAAGAGGGATGGTCGTTGTTCACGAAAGCAGTCCACGTATTCACTGGCTTAGGCTTGGGCGAGATGGGTCAGGTTTTGGGGGGCAATATGCTAGACATAATTTTGATGATATGGCTGTTGTCAGGACAGTCTGTCATCAGTATACTAAGACAACAAATACTCGATTCATGACTGTGCTCTTACTGCAAAATCATCTTTTGTGGTTATATTTCCTTTTTCCATGTTTCTGTTTTCGTTTTTACAGATATCCAACAAGATATTGGCGGCAACGAGAAAGCCCTTGTGGAGTTGTCAGACAACATTGATGAACTCAACAGACGGATGGATGAATACCTGAAAGACATCAAAGCAAAGCACGACTTCTATCGCACCTGCTAGCAGGAACAGGGGACAGACAGCTTGGACCTCCATGCCAAAGCTTCACCTTATGCCGTCTTCATTGTCTGTCCATTGGAAAGAAGGCTTCACTGTCAGCTGCCTTGGAATGTACAGCATTTGTAAATGAACTGTATGAACACTGTGTAGTGCTTCCGTACAACCTGTCCACTGCATCTAGTTAATCTGTCAGGATTGTACGTGGATGAATGGATCATATATGCATCTGTTTTTGTATTCTCAGCTGGACACCAAACACAACTCACACATTTTATAACTGGAAGCATTAGGAGAACCATGTAGTTTTCATGCCACCAGAAGATACGGGAAAATTATCTGTCCATTTTGAATTTTTATTTTTATCAGACTGTCATTGAAGGAAAAACGTGAGCCAGTATCAGTTGCAGAAACTGTGTGTTCAGTTCGCATAATTGTCAAGGTCAGGTGTGTTTTGCACTGTAGGCACACTTTGTGCATTTGTACAGAAGTTCTGTCCTTATGAGTCAGCTTGTTCATTTTCTGGTGGCATAAGGAAAACTTGTTTTTGTTGATATGTTCTTTAGAAATAAGCTAGGTTTCTTTGATTGTTGGTTTGTATGTATATCTCTATATTTTGTTATCAAGTCTTCCACTGGCGCCGTTGTGCCTTAGGATGAGCAGTTTTCTATCCACATGGACCACGGGTCTTCTGTTGGAGGAAACTGTTAGTCCCATGTTATGCGCATGTTTGGTTGACTGCTGTTTTCATTCTCATCCTTTTTTCCCCTTCATCTAGAGCATTGTTGGTTTTTTTAGCATGAGTGTGGTGACTGTCTGATCACTTTGTCCCAGTTCGGTTGAGAGGAGAGGTTGTGTAAGTCGTTTAATTCTGCACATTTGCAACCTTCAGAATCACTGTGGAAGATTTGAACAGATTTGTGAAGTGGAGAATGGTGTTGGTTCAGAATGTTTGTGCCTTGCGACCAGTGCCTGTTTCTTCATGTGAGGATGTGTCATGTGTACATACCATTCAATGTGTGCGTCTGTTTTTTGTTTGTCAGCGGTCACACCTATTAAAAAAATTGTTGCTTGTATAGTATTTGGAAATCTTTAAGAATATTAGCCCGTTATCTGTTACTGATTTTTTGTTGGTTTTTAGGAAAGCTTTAGTTTTTCTCTAGTTTTTGTTAAAAGTTTTTTATTTGGGAGGGGGGGGGGGGATACTTTCTGGTTAAGTTTTCTTTTCGTTTTTGTTGAAAGAGATGTGTATATCAGATTTTTACAGCTGACCTGAGTACTTAAGGGGAAAAAACATCTCAAACTGTTCTTCTCTCAACAGTTCATCAACCTTGTCCGGTTTTAAGAGACTGAAGCGTTGACCTGAAAGAAATATTGCTGAGGTTATTTCCTAGAAAGCTGGTGAGAATTTCGCAGAATGCTTCAGTTTTATGTTCGGGTTTTTTTCCCCTTTTTTGGATTATTTTGTTCCGTTTTGGGTGAATACAATGGTGTTGGACGGTTCTCTCTCTCAGATGTCCCTCAGAAGATCTTGGTGAAGACATGATGATGCCAAATAGTTGTCTTGGCTGGCGTTGAGGGGCAGGAAAAAAGCTGACGCTGTGCGTGAGAGCTGTGGTGAACTTGACATTTCATGCAATTCCAGGCACTGGTGCTATCTGTGTTGCTGCATAATAGGTCTGTTGCTGCAGCTGCTGCTGCTGCTTTTTTTTCTGTGCGAGTTCTGACTCTGTAAGTGTGCACACACATAACTACTATCACTGTCCCCTCCCTCATCACTTGCTATACTCTCTCTGTGCACTCGTGTACACTCCTCTAGGCAGTCATGGCATTACCAGGAAAGTTAAGCTTGTTAGTTGTTATGTAGGCACCACATTTATGAATTGCTCATTAAAAGAAAGGTAAAGTCATATATACGAGATCAGTAATCGTGTAGGAAAAGTGGGGTGTGTTACCATGTGTATCTCTTGACAGATAACTGGTGTATTTTAGCTAGGCTCACACCATCCACTAGCCTTCCCTTACCACCAGTATTCTCTCAGCTAAAGGGCCATGTAAGAGAATTAACGTCAGAGACTTACAAACAGAGTTCTGTTAAGGTTTATTTATATCTGTATTCAATATTTGATTTAATCAATATAGCAGCACAAAATAGACTTATGTGTGTGGAATGTATATCACAGTATAGCCAGCAATGAGGTCATGGAGAGAGAAAAACAGCACTATTTGTGGAAGCTTTCTCCTGTATATTTCACTGCCAAATGCTGGTGACAAAAATTCAGTCAGAAAAACAAGTTTGCAAATCAGAGCCAAAGAATCAACTGCAGAGTGAGAGCCAGTGAAGCTTGAAGTCGGGGACATGCAAGGCTCACTCTGGGTTAATTCACACTAGTAAGAGATTTTTGAAGTTGTCCCTGTTGGTTTGATGCATGTATTTGATCAGTTGTACAGGGTAGGGATATGAGAAAGCGACTGAACAAAATGGCATGCACTTTCATGCGTTAACTACTCATAGTAGATTTTTTATCTCTCTTACTTAATCAGCGTTTTATGAAGAAGGAATACCAAACTGTAGAGAACTTTGCATATGGATGTGTGTACACAATGTTTATTTATATTTTTGTACTGTCAGGTTGTCGAGTCATTTTTAGATCAGCAGGAGATGTATAGTTATGCTTATATTCTGAATCTCTTTAGCCTTTTTCTTTGTTGTTGTTATTGTTCTTTTTTCTCTTTTTTTGCCGTTTTCTGAATTGTATGCTCAATATACGCATCACATTCACTGCTTAATTAAATCACATTGTGTGTTGCCGTACAAGTACACAAATCCACCCTATTGTTGACGTTATGTGTATTGGTGTCGCAAATAAATGTGCCTTTTGTATTTCATGCATCTTCTGCCTTTGTGATTCACATGAAATATATATATATATATATATATATATATATATCATTATGAGGGGAATGTTTTTTATAATACACACTCACACACACCGGTAGGTAACTTGCATGTGTGAAAGCCTTAGGTTAATTTCTCTGTATGTGTGTGTACAGGGGGGAAGATACAGACACACAAAAGTGACAGGGTTTTTTTAATACATGTAAGCTTCCATTGCAGCAGGAATTTCTTTTTAATCTTCATTTAAAACTGTCTTATTCTGCAGTAAAAGCTACCACTGCTGAATGATTTCATCTTGTACTGAAAGTCGTTAACACTGTTCTTTGAATGACTTCAGTGCTAAATTATTGGCAGTATTTCCTACTGAGGGGGCTGTGATTGTAGCTAAGATAGTAAGCCTTCAAACTTGTATTCTCAGTGTCCAGGTTGTGTTGTCATTTGCAATGCCTTGCTTCTCCATTTCCCTGCAAACCCTTCAGATAACATTATTTTCTGAGAGCCTGTGCAAGCAAGGTGTTCCCATAACCTATGTGGTCATTAGGGAGCAAGGTGTCAGAGACCTCAGCTTCTCTAGGGGCCAGTATATTGAGGGTGGCACCCGTCTCCTCTCCCTCATTGCTTTGCCTTCCCTGACCCTAAAGAGGGCAGGTACCCATTTAAAGCTGGGGGACTGAACTGAGGCCAAGGCACAGTCACCCATCCACTTGGTAACCACATATCTTGGTAGCCACATTCTGACTTCAGGGATACAGTTGGGAATTGAACCTACCAATTTTGCCAGGACAGTCAGGAGGTTCCTCCCTGCTCTTTCCAAATTTTCAACTGTTGTGGGTTCTTTTGACATGCACAAGTCTGTAAGCAGACAGGTCCGACTGGCTTAGAGTCTTTGAAAGACTTCACATCCAGTTTGATTTTTCTGTCAAACTGAGAAGAAAGGGCAAAGCTGGGAATCGAACCCAGAACCTCACAGTTTACTTGTTAGGCAGGTGAATGTCTAAACCATCCTGCCACCTTCCTTCTACTTAAAAGTTCGTGGAGCAGGCGGTATGTGCTGTGTTTCTGTGCAGTCTGCTGACAAATCAGACAATCCAAATTGTAACAACACTTTCACTCGACAGGCTTGTGTACCACACAGGCAAAACACAAATTTTTGCTTCAGATATTCACTTCAAAACCAGTTCACCAGAAACAGTCATTCCCAATAATAACCATGCAGTTTTAACAGCTGACAAATACAGTCATGCAGAAAAACAGATCAGCTTAAATTCTAGTCCTAAAAACCAAAGTAAAATCAATCTTTTTCTGCATATCACCAAACACTGAACACTTTCAAGAATCTGTTCCCAGTCAAGATTACAAACCAACAAAGAAAGAACAAAAAGAGAAGAGGGGGAATGCTGAAATCCTGTGTATCACATCCAGGACGGTTATGCATGTACCAGTCTGGACTAGATCCACAGTCAGTGCAGACAAATGAGGCAGAGAGCTTTCAATGCTGTTAAGGGATCAGTTCTGCCAGAAAAGCATTAGCATTCATCACTATGAGGAAGACTTGGGTACACTACAGGCATCAGTGAAAGAAAGCAAAGCTTCAAAACAGGTGAAACAGAAAGTGACTGGATTTTGGCACTATCCAAACAAAATTTTGAAACAGGATGTGCCAGGCAGTGGAAGAGTTGAAGTCTACTGATGAAGAATCAACATACAACAAACAGAACACAGGAATCCTACAAACCTAACAGTCATTGCAGTCTCCTTTCTCACTTCTCTCAAAACTAGGAGGAAGGTTTAGTTCACTAGTTAGGTCTATAAAACGTGGTTCAATAAATTACCATAGTTTTGCTTCCACACTCAAGAATTTAAACTGTGATAACTCGTCTTAGTTAAAGAGAATGTATTCATTTGCTCTTGTGACCTATTAAAAGAGAGTTTACTCATTTGCTACGGTACCCTCTTTAAGAGAGAATATTCATATACTTTGGTACCCACTTAAAAGAGTTTATTCCTTCACTATCAGTATACAGACACGGTCCTACAGCAAGCATGTTTGCACCCTAACCTCACCAAACTCTGAAACTAACCTCAGTGCAACACACCAGTAGCAAGACATCTGGCCATTTTCTCTAGGTCAGGTCTGTATTGAGCATAATGCCCATTCCATTCTGCTTAACACTAATGACTACCATCAACAAAAATTAGAAATGTGCCATCATCAAAAGATTTGGTATAGGTCTTGAAACCCTTACAAAACATTAAAGACCAAAGCTATTATCAGGAGGAATTTCCAAAGCCCTTTCTGTGGAAAAACATGCCTTGTCTGCCTGAAAAACTTTTGGGGGTGCCATGTCAGTAAAGGTTACAAAGATAAAGCCTTGGACTTCAGAAAAAGGCAACAATGAACATTTCCGGACACCAGAAACTAAAGTTAAGTTGGAAGAGAAAAATCATCACAGAGAGAGGTCCATGAACTAGGGTGTAGTAAGATAGAAAGCAAAATAGGCCTAAAATAAAATGGCACATTCAGCCGCTCTGGAACAACTTCAACCACTAGTGTCATTCCCATAAAATTCGTAAAAGATGATTCTGAACACAAGAAATGAGACGAATCATTTTCAATTATAAAAAAAAAAGGATCCCAGTGGTGGGTGAAAATGGAACAGCAGAGATAGAGAAATGAGGTATGGTAGTATGACACAACCAATTATCGCATAATAGGTTTGATAAATAAAAGATACTGCACACTTTCAAAGAATCAAACTCTTTACAGAATCACACGAAGCAAACTGTCAAATCCAAGATATTTTACTTGCTATTTGATGAGATTATGAAACCAGGTGTCTCTCTTACTTCTAACACTTACGAAATAATTTAGTGAACCCCCCTGGCATCTTTTCCTCTACATAATTAACATGTTTTTAAATGTGATACTTACAGCAGAAAGCTCCCATATTATCTCTTTTCTATCGTTAAGCAACAACAAAAACAAACCAAAAAAACAATAACAAAAACATCACGATAAAATGCTTATTCCATTATCCTCGAAATAAAATAATTAATCAATAAATCAATCATTGAATGGACGAGCTCCTTTTCAGTGTTCCTCATCCAGTGAATTCACTTATTTTCTCAGTTGATGGCTTTGAAAGGTACTGAAAAACTCGGTTCAACTTTTAAAAAATAGAATGAAATTAAAAAAATTTATAAAAAAAACCCCAACTCAGTTCAACTACTTCCTGACAGCTTGCATCAATACAACACATGGCTTTACCATTAGCACCCACGCTTAACAATATCAACTGAGATCAAGTTATGTTTATTATGTCAGCCACTTTAAAGTTTGAACATTCAGGCTGAGTTATTACACAACCAATACTGCATGATGTATATATATGTATACTTCAACGCTTCATAAAAAGATTAAAAACATAACCTTTAAAAAATAAAAAAAAATAATTGGACAGTAGTAAGAGAACAACACAAAACTCGAGCCCTTACACATTCAAACCTTTGCCATGTCAGTTTCCAAACTCAGGCTGGTGCTTCCCAAACTTTTCTTTTTAAACTCATTGAAAATTAAGTATGACTCTTTCTACAGTGGGATAAAAAAAAAAGCTAAAAAATAAATTAAAATCCGTTGCACAAAACAACAGGTTTGCTTTAAATTTGGGCTGGGGATGCTCACAGTGGCTGCAAGTTTGTAGACACACAACTTTCACCATGGGATAAATGACTTCACAACACCAAACTGAACAAAGGCAAGCAAATTATCATTCATAAAGTGGGTATGTGTGTGTGCGTGGGTGTTGGTGTGGGAGTTGAGCACTTACTACAGTCTCTAATATTTTTGTTGACACCAAATTCCTGGTATGGCTCTGTTTTATTCCACATAAGAAAAAGAAAAACTACCCGTTCCTAACAAAATTATGAAAATTTCCAAAAGTTATTCTAAAAATTAAACATCCAAATAATATTTTCCTGAATTCTTGGAGAGAAGGGGGGGGGAGGGGGAACTTTCCATCCTGTGATAAGCAGAATCTAATTTCAACAAATCACAACACAATCACAGATCAGCTGTACGTAGAAAAGAGATGACAACGGAACCATGAAAACATGCCCCCTTCAATACATGTATACATGTGAAAACAACCAAAGGAGCATGATAATTCTCAACACCTGCCTCACTCTGTTCACATTCATGCAAGTATGCTCTTGATACAATTGAACATTTTCAGTTAATCCGTGCAAATATACATATATTTCCTGCCATTTTCACTTTGTAAGCCCATGACACTTTTAAAACCAAGTCTATGCCCACTTCCCTATTTTTTCATAAGTTTTACGTCCAAGACCCATTACTACTGTTTGATAGACTGCAGTGCAAGACAATTCCCATCGTTAAAGACTACAAAATGGTTAGGCTATAGTCCTTTTACAAAATTCAACAACAAGAACCACAGAAAAAAAAGTTACTGTAAGTTGTACATCCTTGGAAATGTTTTAAGAGACAAGAACTGGAGTATATTTATTGATAGCATTCAAAATGCACTGGAAAAAATTTAAATGATAAAAAAACTTATCCTTTTAAATCAATGCTTCACCCAACAAACTTCCAGCGCGCGCGCACACACACACACAACACACACACACACACACACACACCTTTTTTTCCTTTTCAAAGCATCTCTAAACCTGACACTGGCAATCTTTTTATTGCAACTGAGCAAGACTGTCCAACTTTGAAATTGCCAGGCCATGCACTTTTGCTCTGTATGAATTATGCCATTTTCTGGGGGGGTTTGTTTTGTTTTGAGGTGTGAATATGTCTACAGTATGATTCCTCTTGTGACAATAAGCTTCAACACTTTTAGGGAAATATTAAATCCAAACTTGTTTGTTTAAGAGAGCAAAAC
>JAUZNI010361839.1:0-11056 GCA_034780235.1 Concholepas concholepas | reverse complement strand
ATTATATAACATTAACATGTGCACAATTAAGCCCCTTGTTCTGTCTTATTTTGATAGCTTAGTTAGTTAAGCTCGCCATCAGCAACAACTTGCATGAAAATTATCAACTCTAGGCAGTGTGTCATTTTCAAAATCCTATGCTAGTTGTGGCAGAAATAACCTTTGGAGAAAAAACAAAACGAAAAAAGATAAATACAAAACAATATACATGCTGGTAAAACAAACACATGCAGTACACTGTGTGTATGTGCTGTGCATTCCTCAGTTCAACTGCTTTACCAACAACAAAAAATTAAGTGAAAGGATGGAAAAGGGAATTAGGGAGGTGAGAATAGGAGTGTATTTGTTAAGTGGGTAAAAATGAATTACTCAAAATTAATAGCTCTCTATATTCCCCGAACATTTTGCATGTAATTCTGACATTGAAGGGAGAAATTGTTGTGTGTTCGTCAAGGGAGAGATCTTTCTGTTACCCCCCCTCTTTCATCGCTTTGGAATGTAAATTTCCTCCATGAAAGTTTGGTTGAATTCTGACATGATTCACTGATGATTCAAAACAAACAAAAAAAGCATCTACTTTGAAAACAAAATGGAGAGTGATAACCCCATCACTAAACCCCCTTCCCACCTGCAACCAACTACACAGGAACTAGGCTTTACCTGGCCACATACAAGCTACCTTGTTGAAATATTTCATCTCCAAAACTGTTGCTTCGACAGCTGCAGTTGACTTCGCTGATGCAAGGGTCCAATTCAATTCCGCTATTCTTCACAGCAAGTTCTTGATCCAAGACTTCATCTGATGTTGTGTTCCAAACTTTGTTCAACTGTAAACCTGCCAAAGTCTGATTTGGGGGGGGATTTTTTAAAAATAGGGGGTTGTTTTGTTCCTCGGCTAAAGCTCCAACGTTCACCGATGGTGAGATTTTTGAAAATACAATCGTTTTTACCCACCATTAACTCCTACCCTACCATTGGTGACTTTAGTTGACATTACCGTTCACCGTTGTTGGCGACTTTCGTCGACAGCCAGGGTCATATAAAAATAAAGACCGTTTTTCAAACAGTAACAAGGTTTCACACCTACAGCTAACTTGCACGCATGACAGCAGACATATTCCCTTCACCCACTTTTGAGTGGAAAAATCGTCCATGTTATTCTGACACAGACACCTACAGAGAAATGAGCCACAGTGCTGAAAAATACTTGGCGCTGAAGTGTGTTCTTCAGTCAGAAACTTGGCGGCGATAGAGTTAAGGTAGTTTGAAATTACATTGGCTAGTCCACAAAGTGAGGCATTCCTTTTTTTTTTTTAACAAGGTGACCAATAAAACAAAAAAACAATCTTTGCAGTATCTCGATTTAAAGTTCTGAAAATAATTTTCACTCAAACTTTCCTGAATCACAAAGCTGAAATTCAGAGCTGGTCGCCATCTTGATTTTAAAGTGAAGTGCGACAGCTGTAACAATACAAAGGTGATTGGGCAAACCTGAAGCACTTGACCAATCATGACAGAAATGATGCTTGGCTCTCAGTGCACCAATTGTTCAGTGAAGCAGACTTGTCAAAGTTGTGTCTTGTGTCTGAACAGCCTAGAATCAACACTGCCATCATACAGTCATCATGTCAATAATTAAAGTCAGAAAGCAATAAAAAAAATTCCCCTCAACAGAAATAAATGGAACCTATACCCTACCTATCCACCAAATCAGAACTGATTCCCCTCAGGCCATATTCCTCATAATCAACGTCTTTTGTCAACGAATGAAAACACTTGTCATGAATTTAACACCAATAATCATTAATACAATGTCAGTACTAAAGATAAGACTGAATTCAAACTGCAGAACAGCTGAAAGATATCATATTCTCAACAATAAAGTTTTCAACAAGAATCTAAAATTACACCAAAATACCCTTCATACTAAGCCTTTATAGACAAAAAAAGGACGCTTTCTTTCACAATGCAAATGACGGAACCGAGAGAGAGGATAAACATCTAATGTCACGTAATTAAGTGAAAAGATGTCTAAAAAAAAAAAAAAAAATTTTTAAAAGGAAACTCCCCAGCAACCAACCCTCTCTACACAAAGCAGAACAGTACAGTACAACACACAACAAAGTGGATGGAATTTCCTTTCAATAAACTGAAAGATACTTCGATGTCAAAATCGTGGTTGCACAACCATTATTGCTCTCAGCTCTTTGAGAGCTGAACTCTGTTTGTACATCCACTTGTGAGCAGGAGAGGTTTACAGAGAAATGTCAAATCTGCCTTTCCATGCATGTGTGGCTATTTATTATTCATGACGCAAAAGCCGATCAAGTCTCTACAAAACAAAGAGACCAGACTTTCCGCCTTTCCTCAAGTAGAACAGTTTTTCTTCTTATTGGTTCATTGTCTGTTCACACCAAGGTGAGTCAGACACACATGCATTCAAAAATCTGTGGATAATAATGATAATAATAATAATGATTGAAAACAAATAAGAACGAGAAGCCAGGCAAGGTGGGATGAGATTTTTTTTGGGGGGGTAGGGGGGGACTAATGGATAAAGTGATACCTCAGTCTGTCCTACACGGGAATACAAATTCCTGATTTCTTTTCCAACTTATTTCCATTTTACTATGGAATATAAAAGCCCTAAACTGTATGGAAATCTTGATGCTACTAAATTTACAACATAGTCTACATATCTGAGTGAATGAAACTCACCGAAAGTCTCTACATATAGGCTAATGATGATTTTCCGTTATTCCGTTATCTACTTCAGGAATCATAACAACAACAGAGTGATATTCATCGCTATAACACAAACACCAGCAGGATTTATTGCCTAAAACTGATCGTCAAAGTCTAGGATATGCTCAAGGGAAATCATTGCATTCTCAGATCTGTTCATCCCATTATGGGACCATGATAAATGAAGGACACGGGTTATAGGGCATAATATGTATGCTTTAATCAAACATCTTTGACGTGGCAGACACAGACAGGAACACATGATGCCATCAGTTAACATAAGAAGCACCGCAATCATTTTTCGCATATATATCCCACCTTAACACATGAAATACACAGCTATCACTCACAAACAACAGATTTAATTTCAATCTTTTACTCTCTCTCTCTCTCTCTCACAATCTTGAATAGATAAAATCTAAGAATATACACATCAGTGACAAGACAAAAAAACAACAACAGATATTAATTATATCACCATCAGCAATGTCAGAAATGCAATCGTTTCTTCCCCCTTTTTCACTTCTCTTATCCAACAGCAAAAAAGTTCACAACAAAAAGACCCCATCCTGTTGGAGACCAGACTTGACCATTCTAGGATACTACATGTTTAAAGACACAGAGAAATAAAGAAATTTTCCTAGCCATGCAAAATAAAAGAGCAAACAGCAACTACAAAAATCCATAATTTTTTTTTACTAAAACATCAAGTACGCTACACAAGAAAGGAAGAAAACAAGTTAACAAAATAACAGGGTTGAACAGTAACACACAGTGATAACTTTCTCTCACAGTAAGAGATATGATTAATGACAGCTTAACGCTAGCAAAAAGCAGTGAATACACGGTACATCAAACATAGTACAGCTTGCTTAGATGTTACAGGATGATGTCACAGAGAATAATAATATGTATGTATCGATTGATGACAGAGACAACACAAAACAATGGGGACAATGTCACAGAGAATAATAATATGTATGTATCGATGACAAAAACAACACAAAACAATGGGGACAATGTCACAGAGAATAATGTTATGTATCGATGACAGAGACAACACAAAACAATGGGGGACAATGTCACAAAGAATAATGTGTATCAATAGCAGAGACAACACAAAACATTGGAAGGGTGCACGATTCTATAAATTATGTTGTCAGCCCAAGTTGAGTACTTGTTCTTACAAGAGACTCAATACACCGGTTTGAGATGCACTCACTGTGATTAAATAATTAAGGCAGCCCTGTTGTCATAGCAGCTTTTGCCTGAGGTACAGAAAGAAAAACACAGACAGAAAAAGGAAAAAAAAATCAGAAGCTAATGAACAAATATTCAAGCAAACAGTA
Source organism: Concholepas concholepas (assembly GCA_034780235.1). Lineage (NCBI taxonomy): Eukaryota > Metazoa > Mollusca > Gastropoda > Neogastropoda > Muricidae > Concholepas > Concholepas concholepas. The sequence continues at coordinate 6,962 of JAUZNI010361839.1, read as the reverse complement.
CAGCATTATTTCTTTAATATGAAATGAATATTTCTCCATACATTCCGAATATCTGTTTGTGCTCAACAATATGAACTGTACATGAAATCAGCAGCTTTTCTTGCAAACGTTTTTTTAAGATTTTCCACATGTGCATTTATAAGCATATTACATAGTGCCAAGTTTAATATTAAAGCATGAAGCTACTGACACATCCCCCCTCCTCCTTTTATCAAACATCTTTCAAAACTTATCTCGCAGTCTGCTGGTCAACAAGGTCATAGCTAATTCACAAGACATGACTTAAAAGCAGGTGACAATCGTATCAGTTATATCCAAACGACATGACTTAAAAGCAGGTGACAATCGTATCAGTTATATCCAACCAAGCTTTTCAGTAGCAAGGTAACTGGGGGACTTCAGTCTGTGGTATTTTTAATTAATCCATTCGAGTTTTCTGTCTAGTTAGAAAACTGTTACAGGAACGATACACAAGACAGATTAAAACAGGAACTTTAAGCAAAACAATATCATGTTAATGATAATTATATCTTGGCATTTCTGAGGTGATCAACATCATCATCCCTCCCAGCTCTTCTGAAGGATATTGTGTGGACAAGGTCTGTATCTTGTTGGTGAAGAAATGCATTCTACTGATACCACACTATTGTAACATCTGTAAGAAACTAATTAAAGACAAACAGTGGTATACTGCACTTTGAGGTTATAACTGAAAGAGAAATAAAGGAAGACGTTAGATGGAGGCCATGACTTTAGTGTTCAGTGTTTAAGGATAACAGCAGCGAAGAGTGAGACCTAGTGTTGGGAGAGACACATTTTTGGTTTATTCAAAACCTGCCTTTGACAAATAGTAAAGACGCAGCAAAAATCCAGTTAACAGGCAGAGAACTAGGAAATACAAACCGGTGTACAGTACTTTAGACATCAACTGGCAAAAATTCTTGCAAGAGAGAGAAAGCTAAAGAGAAATTCACAGTATGTTTTACATTACAGTGAATAATGAAATATGTCCCATAAAAGTCAAATAACAATATGAACTTGAGGAGAAGAGAAAGCGCACTTTGTATGTGGCCCTAGCTTTTTTTCTTTTTTCAGTGGTACACTTGTGCACAGTGTGGTTGTAAAGATTTTATTAGCTTTTTAACTTTTCTAGAAAGATTTTATCGACTTTTACTTTTCTGAGTTATTCTGTGGCATGAAAATCTATGACGTTAGCAGGCCCAGCGAAGACTGCAACAAATGGAGAAGGAGGATCATGTCTGTGTCATTCATGCCATACCCGGCGATGCTGACCGACAGGTTAGACTTTTCTCAGTTACAAGGCCCATAGATATGTTTTGCATGGACATAAAAATGTACAAGCCAGCACACGGGTAAAGAATATAGCATGCATGCATATAAATAAGGTTCTAACTGATTTGGAAAGTCACAAAGAAACTTGTAGTCACTTCAGCAGTTTCACCTATGGTAAGCGCAAATGCCATCCACAGTCAAAGAGAAAGGTGCCACAATAAGCATCATAGGGCATTGTTTTATCACCTTCTGCGGTGAAGAATCATCAAATGCATATCTCCTCCATCTGCACATTTCCTTCATCTTGACGTAAATCGTTGACACAAAACTATGACAGATCCACAAACCTGCACAGTACTTTGACGCTAACTTCTATTATGTTCTTGGAGACCCTTCAATTCTATCATTTTACTTCATCAAATTTATATCTTTTTTTAAATGTTTAATCTATTGCATTGCCAAAATATTCAACAGACAGCAGCCCCCTTTTTTGCTTTAAAAATTATTCGGTGCAGACAACCCTACCAAAAAAAAACGAAAAAAAAAGATGATGAATTAAAAAACTGACACAGTTAAAGTAAAAAATAAAAAAATTTAAAAAAACCTCACCAACCACCCCCACTCCCCAAAGAAACACAACAAAAACATAAAAGACAGCTAGTTTTCTATGAAGGCTATCACTGTTGTGTATTTTCTAGTTACGGGAAGAGAAAGAATGTAGTCTGTAATTGGCAGGTGCAGAATGGTACTGAGCATGCATTCCTTCTAGTTCAAACTTCATATTCAAACTATAAAAGCTGAAAATGTTACACAAAATATACTAACCCCCCTCCCCTTGTTTTCACTATGTATACTTTGTCAAACAGTAGATTTGCAAACTGGATCATTACTTTCTTTCCAACTCTTTGAATAAATATAATTCTGCAGGCTGTTCTGTTTCATACATCAATCGTTGATTTCTGTTAACGGCACTTTTTGCAAAATGAGATCAGTTAAAAATGATAACTACAAAATGTTCAAGTTGACCATCACTTTGTTTTTACGGTATAACTTTTCTTCTTTTTTTTAAACCCTTTTCAGTTTTCATAATCTGCTTGCTACTTCTTTTGTGAGATGCAAAAAAATGAAAGGGTGATGGAAGGAACTTTCATGATCCTCTAATCTGTGTTTCTCTTGACACCAACACAAACAGGATACCAACAGGAGGAACTTGAATTCAGATCTAACAGTCATTTCCTGAAGTTCCCAACAGTACTTCAACACACAGCAGAGCATTCAGTCATCCCAAGAGCAAACAGCAACTATCATGAATTGTCAGGCACCAAATAACAGCTCTTTAACTGACAAATTCCGATACTAACAGGAGGAGGAGAGGGAAAGAAAAGAGCAAGAAACATTTTCAGGTCACCATTCCACACGAAAGAAATTGTCAACCCCGTTAGATGCATTCAAACCTTCAAGGTGAGAAACAATGGCAAGCCTTGAGAAATAACTGTTCTTGACTGTTCCAGGTGCACCATATCCAATGTCCAACATCCATACTTCTTCACAAAATTAGAACAGACATTAATCTCACAATAGTTCTATTATGCATAGGCAATCCGTTATTAACGCAGTAACAGGCATGGTCTGAACAAGCCCCATATTCATCATCATAGAATCTGCTCATGCAATATGCAAAAACTTGAATGGAAAATAAAAGGGACCAAAACACTAACCCAACACACAAAACATTTGTAAAAGACATGTACACACACATACACAGGTTGTCACTTCCTTCCATCTTCTATTCTAACCCCATACAATTTTACTGTTTTTGATAGCAGTTTAAGAAATACAAGAATATGCGGAGTAATCAGGATGAAATAGCAAGCATAAAGCTGTTGTTAGCCTGGCCTTGTTTACTGAATGATGCCATGCCATCTTTGCAGGCCCTTTTTAAAATATTTTCAACTTTTCCTTGAGACACACACACAGAGGTTTTCTGTGATTACATGCTGTTCCATTCCATCAATTTCCATCAATTCCTGACTAGAAACAGAACTCTTTTTTTTTTGCACAATTGTGGCAGTTCCGACATATCTGAATATACTGCTCAAGCTGTCTGCATGTAAAAAAAAAGAAGCTTGAATTGACTGCAAGCCTCAATCTTTCATGTTTCACAGTAGCACATGGGTTCTCCCTATGTTCCACTGTGCCACATGGGTTCTCCCTATGCTTCTCCCTATGTTCCACTGTGCCACATGGGTTCTCCCTATGCTCCACTGTGCCACATGGGTTCTCCCTATGCTCCACTGTGCCACACGGGTTCTCCCTATGCTCCACTGTGCCACACGGGTTCTCCCTATGCTTTCTTGTGCCACACGGGTCTTCCTTACGGGTCTTCCCTATGCTCCAGTGGCACACGGGTCTTCCTTACGGGTCTTCCCTATGCTCTACTGTGCCACGCGGAAAAGTGCACGTGTACACATAATTATTTTTATCTGTTATGTCTGCATAAACAACACAAAAAAGACAAAGCATGTTCGAAGCAGTGTCCTACACAAAACACAGTACACTAACTCTGCAAAAGTTTCAGCATGAAGGAAACAAGACATTTTAAAAGTAAGAAATCTACCTCAGGAAAAAGAAAGAAATGCGATTCTACTGAAATGTAGAAACAAGACACAAAGCATACCAAGCCAGAAATACACAAAAAAGAAACGAAGCTGAAAAAAGAGAAGATAAATTCAGACTATGACAAAACAAACTTATACAAAACATTAAAAAAGGAATTAAAGAAAGGAAAAGGCATACACAGTGATACTACTTCTACTGATAGAAATGCCTCGTAAATGAATAGAAGCAAGTGAAAGGAATACAAATTACCATGAACAAAAGCAGTATGACAGCAATGGAAACATCTCACAATATTTTACTTGTTAAATCTTCAGAAAATTGCATTCTTGTTGATGAATGATGCCGACAAAACATCTAAAGCATAACAACCAATCTGTTTCCAACCCATGCATACTGAAAATAAAAGGAATGAAATAAAAGCAGTTCAATACATTTTAATGACGATTCAATTTTTCTCTTTTTTTTTTCAATTCTTTCTTCTTCTCCTGTTCATTCAAGAAACAACAACGACAAAAAAAAAAATCAACTGAAATAAACACAGGCAAGAAGAGAGAGAAAAAAACCCAACTACTGTATACAGTAACTAGTATGAAACAACGCTACTAGTCTTTATATGGTCTCTACATATGGGTATACATACATACATACTTTCTGATACCCAGCTAAGTCCTCAAGATTATTCCCAGTCATGACGAAGTTGAGTAGTGTGATTAATCATCTGATTATCCTTTGCACCATCAAGAACTCTTCGATTTGCTTCCTCCCACTCATGAGATGGCGACTGTGTTTCAGTCGTACAATCCACAGTCACGTCTACTTTCAAAACTAATACACACAGATTGGCCTCCAACAAAAGCATACAGTATTTTGTTACACAGGTAAGGTTTTCTAGATAGTTTATCTCCTACTTGGATCAGTTACGTTTTCATTCATTAATAAAAAAAAAAATTAACAAAATTTAAAAGATGCTCAGTAGAGCCAGGGGTTTGTTTACTCATTTTCAAACCGAAAAGAGATCCCATTTCATTTGCAGCTAAGCGTACTGCAATCACTATTCACTGCAATTACTGTGTACCAGTGGAGGCAATGAATAAATGCCTGCCTCTTACGGTGTCCAGTTCTTAATAAGATTTCCCCCCAAAAGTTATACAAATCACAGTCCATGCATTGGTCTGTTGGCCAAATCAGAATTTCTGGAAGAAGAGGAGAAAAAAAAACCCTCTGTGACTTTGGCACAGTCATTGCACATGTCCAAACACTAGCTTCTTTCTGCTAGATCCACCCTTAGCTCTTTACTGCACTATAGCCAGTAGTTACCCCCATGAGAACACAGGCCCAGCAAGGGCAAGACCAGGTCTGGTAGGGTTAATGTACTACCCACATATACATTCATGAAAATATGTTGGTTTTGATATTCTTTACTGACAAGGCCCTGTGCACAGAACAGGAGGCCTGGTTATAATAACCCCCTTATCCCCAGTAAGAGTCTCAGCTGTCTGAGAAGATCTTGCCGATAAGGCCAATGTACAACAACAACTACTAACGCTTCTAGATGAATTAATAATAGGAGCGGCAATTCAACAAAGGCTCCAATTCAGGAACAAAGTAAAGCCAAAGTAAACTGATGTCTGAGTAAAACAGAGCAATTTAACAAAGGAAGAGATGATAACCGTTTTCAAGCACAGAGTGCACGCGAAATTATTCAGATATCACCAAGGCCTCAATGGCCTTTTACCTTAATGTGTTTCTATTTTTCTTTGGCCAACAAAGCAATGCATGGGCTGTGACAGCAATTGTCTGATATGGTACAATACATCATGATACAAAACCATGTGCCATTTTTTTTTTTTTCTGTTTGAAACAAAAATCCAGGTATTTGTTTATTAAAAGATCTTATTTTTTGCATATTTTTCTATGGTCCTAGCCAGAAGCTTTTTTTTTAATAATGTTATTTCGAAATTCATTTTAACTTTTCATTTTGCGAACCACCATACTTCATAACTTCAAAGGCTTTTTTATTTTTACATTAAATTTTCGCATGCTTAAGCTAAAGGCATGGTTATGACTCGGTTTCATATAAATGTCACAAGCGATTCAATCCTTGAAAAACCTTCTTTTTTTTAAGCCAAGCAAAGCCTGGTGTAAATACTACTTACTTAAAAAGAACAGAAAAAAATGGGAAAAAGAAAGACAAAAAAGAAACATAACCTACTACTACCAAACACATTGGGAATAAAGACAGAACGAAAGAAAAGAAAAAAAACAGGCAATATAATGGAAGAAAAAAAACGGGTAGAGTATCGGATGACATGGAGCAAAACAATGACAATAGACAGTAGTAAAGTAAGTAAATATAAGGTGGAAGAGAGAGGGAGGGGGGGAGTCCAACATCATCAAAGCATTCTTGCTGAATCCACAGACGTTACTCGCCGTGAAGCCATTCATTCAGCGCTAGGGTCAAGCTGGACACAGCAGCAGGACTGGTTAGCGATGATCATTTCCGTATACTCCACGTGCTTGCGAGCGGCATCTATGTATGTCAGAGTGAATGAGGGCGAGGATGCAGGCAGGCTCTCAGTAGTATCACAGCGCATCACATGCCACAGCTTTTTTTTTTTTTTCTCAGGCAGCCTTGGAAGTGGACCGGACGTTGGAAACACTTAGGTCTCTAGCCACTGTTAACTGTTCTTTCCTTCTTCCGAGGTCAGGGAGAGCTGGGCGAATCCCACCAAATTTTTGTCGTCGGCCGCCTCGTTGGGGCCGCAGCCCGAATTCTGAAAACATGGAATAGAAAACATGAAAGGTGGTGGAGGGAAGGTGGTGTTTTTCTTTTGCCTTTTGTATAGCTCTGTTTCTTTCCCTTAACTCTTAGTCTCATAAAGCGCGCCAAAGCGCAGTAGCCTCCTACTCATGAACCGCACGAAAGCGCAGTAGCATCATGCCCTACTTTTATAAGCTGAGTATGGCCAACGGAACCTTTTCTCTCTGCGCATGCGCAGTAGACACCTTAGGCGAGTGTTTGTGTAATGGCTGCCGCCAGCAAAATCGTT
>JAUZNI010360730.1:0-11058 GCA_034780235.1 Concholepas concholepas | reverse complement strand
AGAGAGAGAGAGAGAGAGAGAGAGAGAGAGAGAGAGAGAGAGAGAGAGAGAACGATATGCATGCCATTTGTTTTGGTTTAGTTTTTCTTGGTCATATTTTTCCCTGATAAATTTATATTGCACAAGATAAATTTTTATTTTAGCTAATATAACCCATGATAAGCTGCAGTTATTACTTTGGTGATGATATTGATACTGTGTTGTTATTGAGCTCAATTTTTTCTGGTTTTTGTGACAATTTGTTTTCTATAATAAGTGCCATGTAACAGTATAGAAACTACGTGATTAGTTTACTTAGAAACTAAAATTATCAGATTTATATCAACACAACTGTGCATGTCAATAACACTCTTTTTGTAAGAAAAGAAAATCACCAGATGAGTGGGCATCTATGTTGAGGCAGATTACGCAATGTATTGCAAAATATCCCTGCTTTGCTTTTGAACTTTGCTAAGAAGAGAAGATGGTGCTTAATATCTTAGATTGTTTTTAATCTTTTTTTTCTTGGACTTGGTATTCTTTTGGTTTTGTTCAATGATGCAACATTAATTTTTAGAGCTTTTTTATCAATCGACTTTTTTAACAAAAATTAAGATATCAATATGCTGTGTACGTATTGGACAAAATCTTGAATAAAACTGTCACTGCCGTCATTGGCCATGTTGAAGGCTTTTAAATTGTTAGTACTAAGTTTATACTTCTTATTACGTTTTTGACAATTCAGAAAAGGAGAGACTGTGCCTTTTGCTTAAATTACATGTTTTCTCCTTTAACAGTAAAGTACAAAATCAATTTCGAATTCTAATGACTAAAATTAGGTGTTTTGAAACATCAGTTACAGCTCAGCCGTGACCTGCCCCAGCATATGGCATAGAGCTGAGCTGACATTTGGTGCTGTGCCTGAAACGACAGCGGAAATAACCATGTTGATCATCATTAGAAAAAACCACTAGCAATTGTCTTGTCGGTGCTTTCTTTCTGTAGAATGCAAAAATGCTTTCATTTTATTTTAGTCTGACACGCGTAATTTTTTGGTCATTTGAAGGATTATAAATATAAAAAACCGAATATCGTGACGTGCCCTTGTGTATTCCTACATCATCGCTAGAAGAGAACATGCTTCCTCAAAACTATGACATCGTTTGCCTTTCATCATCATAAATTTGATGCTGTGGATTGTTCCCCACAGCTCTGTTTGTTCAGAACAAGCTTTTCACCCCTTCAGCCTGCAGCCGGTAATTAACTTCATGACCGGGAAAGGATGATGCAGCAGCGACAAAGGCAAATCTGCAGGCAGAAGCTAGGGTGAAATCGAAATGAGCGCATGTGATGCGTGATGGAGACCAGGGCTCCAGAGTTAGATGAACAACATCATTATTACACTTGTATGCTTTGAATACTGTGATGCTGCTGTCCAACAACAGCCAGGCGAGCTATATATGCAGGATCGTGTTCATCATTCATGTCATTTGGATTGGTGCATTAATCAAGATCTTCAGCAGACTGGCATTGGGTGAAAACAGGGCAGTGTGGAGTTTGATGTAAGGATGAGGAAAAGTAGCCTTGATTACGCAAGCTATTACCAATAAAATTATGGTGCGGAAGTTTTATGTGACACATTGCTAGGAGTAGTTTATCAAGTTATTCACTTCACCTTTGGAGTACTCTGCATAGTAAAAGCAAGTTAAAGTAAAAAATGATGGCCTCTCATAGAAATACATTTACGTATTGCTGAACGTTTAATGACTCAGGGAGTATTATTTCGTTAGAGTATGTGCACAACTTTGAAGCAAAGCGCAAGTAAAACACGCTGTCAATGAAATGCCCAAGAGGACACTTACTTTGTTGCATTGGTAGAGGCAATAAGCATCACAAATTTTTGTGTTCATTGCAGCACGACTCTTGGTGAGTTTTTAAGGGTTGGTATTTAAACACTAAACGTCAGGTATCTCCAAATGCAATAAGTTATTATCTACTGGGGTGGCACAAACAAATGTCAGTGTGGATTTCTTGAGCTGCACTGCTCTTCTGTTCCTCTTTGTTCAGACTAGCTTTGTTCTCTTCAACTTTGGTCTCTCCACAGCAATGGTTGCACGCTGCAACTTATCATGCACTCTACTTTAAACGAAATATTAGAGCACTAATGTGCGTTTAGTTTTATAGTTTGCGTCTCAAATGCATTTGGAAAAAAATATGTTGTACAAAACGAAGAATGCTTGCTTTTCCTGCTAAAACAGTTTTAAACAGCATCAAAAAGTCCTGTTAAAACTCTCTTTAGACGTGTCAGTTTGTTGTAATGAACCTCTTTTTCTTCATCTTAAGAAATGTTGGATCAGTTTTCACTCACAATTGGTCATATTTAACAAATTTAGTGTTTGTAGAGACTCTGACAGGATTTCTTAATCTCACGCCTTTTATTATTTTAATTGTATTTCTATGTACAAAACAGAACTAGTTTCTTTAACGCAACAATGCTTTCAAGGGGATAGGCTACTTTTACCAGTCGTGTCTTCATTCTGTCACTTGCCATGTTAACTTACTCGTCAAATTCAGCAAGGCTTTGGCGGTTCTTTAAAAGTACCATCAAAAGTGAAGACATAAGCGTTGCCAACAATTTAAGTCGCAAATTGGTTGGTTTTTTTAAAGGAATTACAAAAATAATTAAAAGATCTGTAAAGGCTAAGCATAGCCTAGTGCTGTACTCGTTACATTACCATGTGCGTGACCAAAAACTTCACAAAACCCTCACCATTTTGGAGGATAATGAGTAACAACTGACCACTTGGTTACATAAGATGGAAGATACTTAGTTACCTGCAAAAACTGTTTTAACTGTTTATCTTAAGTACACTGCGCTGAGAGTATTCCGTTTACATTTGTTTCAGGTCCAAGAGGCATGTGGCTTTACTGAACTTCATACTCTGTGCCTGTGCTATCTATCGCTTCCGGTTCTACATCTTTACCCCTTTCCTTCCATCACCGCTGCTCATTTCACTACAGGAAAGGATCTATTTCCATGGCAATGAGGTCACTTGAATTCAAGTTGGTTACATCAGATTTATAGGACCTGTCGTTATAGGGACAGGATGCCACTATTCTAGAGTAGCTCACCCAGTTTGGGTGCAAGATTAAACTACTGCTGTCCCTCTAAGGGGTTCTGTACTATGTGTCTTGAATCTGAACATGCAATACTAACCATCGTCAAATGGAGTGACGCATCAGCAGTGCGGGACCTTCTCTAATTTGTGGAATCATGGATGGCTCCCGGTGGATTGCTGTCATTGGGAGTACCACGCAAGTCTAGCAGTGGCTGTGAGTGGGCAGACTGACATGAGCAGTGTGGGGGTAGCAGCAAAGAGACAAAACTGCCGAAAAAAATGCCTCAATTCATGTGTTTTGCAACCAGTCTCACTTCAAAAGGTTGTTACAAAACCTAAAAAGCACGTGCTCAAAATTTACAACGCAAAACCTTTTTTTCAAAACTTATTCTACAAACTTACAGATTCTTCTGACGTATCTAGGTATCTCAAGTTGACATGCTTATTCAAATACTCATTGCCTACCTATCAGATTTCTTCACCAACTCCAAAGAAAATTGGGACCAGTTGTATCTTCACTGCTCAGATCTGCATCACAAAGGATGATAATGATGTGCACCAGACATTTTCTTTAAAAACTGTTAGTCTGTCTCTCCTAATTTTTAGCAACTTTATCATATCTGTACATAACCAAGATGCACCTGACTCCTTTTCTCCCCAAGATACACAGGAAGCTTACCTTTAGTTCAAGACCAATCACAGCACTGAACCAACAGACCAATTACAGCACTGAACCAACAGTAATCAATTTTATTTTCTCTTACTTGATAGAAAACTCTTTTTCTAGTTTGTTATAAAATACGACTCTTTCAGTAATATGCATATTTTTGTTATATCTAAATATAGAAGGACTGTTACGACTTGCTGCACTACCCTACAAAGTCTCGACTGAGTAGTAAAGCGTTGTTGCCTTTTTCCAAGTATCTATCTCTCTCCTCCGCCTCGTTGTTTGTTCATGCTGTGGTCACTTTTGTGAAAATGCACTTTGGTACCTTCCTTTGTTCACCTCTCCTTAGTAAAGACAGAGTGTGTTTTAACAGTTCATACGGTTCATTTTTTGAAAGAGTCTTTCCAAATTGACGAACAGTAGAGACCACCCTTGATAATAAATAAAAGCTGATTCCATGTACCTTACAGAAAACTGACAGTATAGATTGTACTTCCAGTCAGTAATGGCAGCTAAATGAGACCATTGCATGTGTCTGTACTCGCCGGTATCTATCAAATATCACTTTATCATGAACAAGAAAAACTATTCATTTCTCAATTATCTACACAGCAGACATATACTATGGGCCCAGACAGAGAAACTAAAGACCTGTAGCACGAACTTTTTTCCCTTGACAAGATGTCTGCCACGAAGCTGCAATCATGTTGTCAATCAGCCAAGCTCAGACGGTCTTAAAGAGAAGGAAAGCGCAGACTCTTTTCACAGAATGTGTGACATGACGTACTAAACAGCCAGTTTTCTTTGACATGGAGAGGTTGATCTGAATCGGCATGTTAAGCAAGGAGACGAAATGCGGCCAGCAGACGTCTTAAGACTACTCCTCCTGTTTATCCATACATCCTCTCTCCCAGACAGATGAAAGCATCGCTGGACAAGATGTCTGGCTGCATTGATCGGCCTCAGTAAGCATGTAGAATGACGAATGAGCTTGTAGGCACAATGTGTGATCGATGCCATTTGTGTGTTAGGGTATGTGTGATGGATGGCTCTCTCTCTCTCTCTCTCTCTCTCTCTCTCAGTTTAGCATTTTCATATGCACATGCCGCACACACCGTTTGTCATTTGCTCTCCCTGCCTCTACTTTCCTTCAGATGAGATCATAAACCGAGGTCCTGTGTTGGAACGCGCGCAGAACACCTTGCGCACACATCAAAACATGTTCCATCTTTAGGAGGAGTAGGCCTTTTGTGCCTGTGGTTCCCACAAAATGACAATGACAACATTTACAAAACTGCATGCAGATGGGGGCGGACTGGATATATATAATATAAAAAACCACGCGAGCTTGAAATAATAGACTACCCCCCCCCCCCACCCCATATCCCTGTTTTCTGCAGCATCTTCCCATTCCTACAAGTACACGAATCAGCCCTCTTTCTCACTTGCTTCACAGATGGTGTGACGAACAGAAGCATCACTAGCAAAGCTAGGGATTAGGCAGACGTCTAAAACAGCATTAGTGAACGGGCAACATTCTTACACAAAATCAATGACTGAACCGCTCTTTCTCTGTGATAGATGGGACTCACCGAAGGAGCTAGCAGCCACTCGCAAAAGTCACGAAAACTACTTTTCGTGATAATCCTTTGCTTGGTGTCTAAGTCTTTGCAGTTTTGGAACTTTCCGCGAAGTCAGGCTGTCGTTCAGTTTCACGCTTTTGGTATTAGATCATATCGTAAAGTTAGGGTTTTTTTCTTATTTTCTTTATTTACTGCAGAATGTGATTGCTGGCAATTTATTACTATGTGCACATCGGATGGGGCTCTATCTGATTTCCATACAAAAGATAACTATATAGTTCTTGCCTGTAGAATTACAAGTAATTCCTAAAAAAAAAAAAAAATTTAAATAGAAATTAATATTGAAATATGATAAGCTTTATAAGTAGCGTCTGTGAAATAGCAGCCCAAGTATTACTCTTTTCTAGTCTTTGTATATTAAATATGTTTCATTTGATAACAACATACACGTGATACTAAAATAGCCAGTTTACAGCTACTGTGATTTCAGTATTGGTGTTATTAGTTTTGCTTCCGTCTTGATTGTATTTCCTATTTGAAATAACTACATAGTGAAGTTACTCAGTCATTGTAGCGGAATAACGAAGGCAGAGGGGACCAAATGAAGAGAGAACAAATCCCTGGAGAAATAAGGACAGATCTGCGGGTCAACCCAGTTCATCCTGACCATTGTGGCACTGCAGGAAATCAGGACACTTCGCACTGGGGGGCAGCTGGCGGTAAAGTCCAAATGCCAGGCAGTAACAACCCACACTACATTTTCTGCGATGAACGCGAAATAGAAGAAATGTAGCGTTTGCTGTCTCTCCCAATCTAAAAAGTAGAGGACATGTCCAGTCCAGCGATTTAATACAAGAGTAGTTTCTTTTCCTAATCTACATACATCTGATGCATAACCATGTGTATTCTGTGACGTTTGTGGTCGCTTCTTTCACTTCAGCTGTCGGTGACATCAGCCGCTGATGTATATAAGTATATCTGATAAAACTTATAGATGGAGTTGAAATATATAGCATTTGTAATAAGATAAACATAATAGAGATCTTATGGGGCACAAAGAAAACCAGGTAAAATAGACAAAGAAAATGGCAAGAAAAGGGTTTAGAAAGAGCATATCAAACCCGATGGTTTTGGGGTTGTTGTTTTTTTTAATAAAATCAAAATCATGAAGACTCACCAGAAGACATGGCAGTTTCAACACCTATGACACACCCTAAACAACGTCTACCATCTGCTGGAATGAGGACAGCAGGTGAAATCAGACGACTGGACTGGAATAATCGATTCCATGTCTTGCTCTAAACACCAAATTTAGCGCTGCCCAGTCTGGCAAATGCATGTTTAGTGGAAGGATGATCACGGCTCCTCTTCGTGCAAATTTGCTTGTAGTCTAGCGAAAGGAACGACGATGAAGACAAAGATTAAGATAACAGGCATTTTCATATGCACACAACAACAGCATCACAACCAAACTTATACACATTCTGAAATGAGATCTTAGTAGATGGATAGTTTTGGGGGAGGAACAAAATGTTATTGGGAGGAAAAAGGTGATTCAATAACAACCACTGGTACAGGTCATGGGATGGTTCCTGATTCCTCTTTACATAACTGGAATGTTCTCTGTGCAGAGAAAACAAAATCCATGTAGATTTGTTTGGTTATAATCGTTAACTCCAATTTCTCTTTTTTTTCTCCCTGTAGCGTTTCGGGTTTCAGGTTTTAGCATTTTCTCTTTTTTGTCAAAATGTGGTCGTTCTTTCTATTTCTTTCCTTCTTTCTTTCATTTTTTCTCTCTTTCTTTCATTCTTTCTTTCTTTTTTCTCGTTTCTTTCTCGCTTTCTTTTTCTCATTCTTTCCTCCTTGTTTATTTGTCTATTTACGCATTTTACGATTGCTTTTTGATTGCATTTCTATCGGTTACAGGTGGAAGATGGAATATGAGATGGGATTGCACTCACCATCCTTGTTAGTTCTTTTCCTGTCTGTCTTTGGTTCTTTTTCTTTTGTCTGTCTGTGGGCGAGATAGCCTAGTGGTTAGAGCATTGAGCTCGTGATCTGACGGCCTGGGTTTGAGCCACCACTGAGTCGACCGTTCAAGGGATTTTTTCCCTGGAGTTAACACCAGTACCAACTCTACTCCCCCTTTGGATAAGACTATAATCCCAGGTCTCGTGTGCGAACGCACGCAGATAATCTGCGGCACACGTTAAAAGCCAGTTCAGCCTTTTGAAAGAGTAGGCCATTTCATATCGGTAGGAACGGATGACAATTTGTTTTAAAGCATGCACAGTGGTGTCGTGTTTAAGACACCATCCCCGAAGTCGGAATGCAGCTACCACAGTGGTGGTTAAAACGGTGACATACGTGAGATCTCACCATTGTTGAACCTCAGAGATCTAGCCGAAGGACAAAAACAGATTCTGTTTGGTTTTGGGGTTCTCTGTTTGTCTTCATCTCCGTCTGTCTGCACGGCTGGAATTGATCCCTGTGTATCTGCATACTTGATGTAGCCATGGCCTAGACATTCCTCTGAAGAGAAAGAACATGGCTGGTTTTCAAGGGTCACGCTTATTCAACTGAGCGCTTATGACACACTGGGTGGTGGTGGGTGGATGGATGGATGGATGGATGGATGGATGGATGGATGGATGGATGGATGGATGGATGGATGGATGGATGGATGGATAAATTGCTTGCTTGCTCGCGTGATTGATGGATGCTGCTCACTTCACCATAATCAACAGGTATGTGTACCGGATAAGTCAAACATTGTTAGTATGGACAAGCAAAGCTGCATTGTTTGCTTTGAGCAAGGGTTTCTTGTCTACATCCATTTCAAACTGCGTGTGTGCACAAAAATGTCTTGTGATTGTGTGTCACGGTGACCGTGTGCATCATTTTTTTGTACTATTATGTGTGCTATTCTGCAGATCACTTTCCGTCAATAGATTGTTGCTATCTTGATATTGGGCGTTCCACAGCTCAGCACAGGAATACGGTGTGTAAAACGGTCGGATACGCAAAATCTTAGCTCAGCCAGAATATGCGCTGTCTCACTCACCCCACCTGGGAATTACTGTGAGAGTATACACTGAATAAGAGGTTGGCATGCTTTCCAATACCTTACCATAGAAACCTGGTCTCAGAAGGTTTCTTCTCTTTAAAAGGAGAGTACAGGTTGTTATGCTAAGATCTTGTCATTGTTGAAGGCAATCTCAACGTAACATTTTAAACAGAAACATTCTGTGATATAGGCCTTGGCACTTTGCTTATCTCAATAACTGACAAAGCTTTTGGCCTGGGACACCTCAATGGATTCAGACAGACGATGTGATCATAAGTGACGGAATGACATTGACCATCATACAAATTCTAGTGTATCATACAATGCAGCTAGTATGTTTTTGCAAACTTTTTAGCCTACTAGTTTCCAATATACACAATAATTACCTTTCAGCTGAATTGAACATGTGTTAAAAACAACATTCATGTCAATTATGGTCAGCATCTTCATAGGTGTCTTCGCCAACAACCATTGCACAATAAAATAATTAATCAGCAAGTTAATTGAAATGTGATGGACAGTGATTGCAATCCCACAGGTGAATTGTCCCCCTTGGCGTGTTGAAGAGGTGGTGATGGCGGGGCCTGGACACAGACTTGACCATTGGTCATCACCAGGCTGTTCCTGCTGCACCTCATGGCCGTCTGGGGACATGGACCATAGAAAGAGATGGAGAGGGTGCCCTTGATCTCTCTCTCTCTCTCTGCGTGTGTGTGGAGGGGGAGGCGCTTGTGTGTGTATGTGTGTGTGTGTGTGCGCGTGTGTGTGTGTGTGTGTGTGTGTGTGTGAGAGAGAGAGAGAGAGAGAGAGAGAGAGAGAGAGAGTAAGTGGATGACCTACTTTTGACCACATCTGCGTCAAACCCAAACCCGGCAGCTGCACTGTCTTTACTCAATGTCAGTGGTGGTGTGCTACTGGTGTGGACTACGGTGGAAGTCAAATCTACACAAACAATGAAAACAGTCGTGTCAATGTAACACTTCTGGCTGTTGGTGGCTGGCTGTGTCAGTGTTTTTGAGGTGTAGACGTGTAATGTATTGTTCTTCCTGATGTTGTGCACTGATCTACCTACATTAAGTGCTACAGATCTAACTGTACTGTTGCTATAGCTGCCCTCTACACTTTGGTCCCACCTGCTTTGTCTCCTCATGGTCATGGAGTTGATAACAGGCTGCAGGTTGGAGAGTTGGATTTGTTGTTCTGTAATGAAGAAGCTTGTGTGAACAATCAACAGCATCAATCTTCTTGTGATAAAAGAGAAATCGTTCCGTGATAACATGCTCTGTTCTGACAAGAGCAATGGAATAGACAGGGGCACCTCGTCACAATAAAATCCATTTGGGCCCTGATTCACAAACCCTTAAAATGCACTCTTCAGGATAACATCTATTTTTTGGTGCTAGATTTAAGATTAGAAGACTTTAAAAACAAGTTGTTTGTCCTCGCTGTCTTGTTCAGTTCTGGTTTCAGGGTAAGTTGAAATTTCTGTCAGGGCACATGGCATCAACACTGTGTAATCTGAGGGGGCAAGGTACAGCTGCCTTACAGCTGATGTCTCGGATTACCTGGTTTTATCCATTAGAATACATTTAAAGTCTCTTATCAATACAGGAAGAACAATAGTTATCAACAGGAAACACACAAGCTTTCCCCTGTCTGAACACTCCAAAACAAATATTAATGTAAAGTAAAATTATAAGCACAGCACAAACAGCTTAAAAGCTGTCAACATGCGATCATGAAAGACACTTTTATTTAAATTTCATCATTAAGGAACAGTCTATATCAAATAATAATCAATGTTATTTACCAACACGAATCTAGCCATAACGTATCTTTAAATGTTATGTTTTAACAACATATAAACACAAGTGCAAGCAATCAGTTGAAGAACAAATAAAGGAAAACATAGTATTAGAAACTAAGAAATGTCAAACACAATCTGCACTTCTTGACAAAAGCAGGGATAGTTTTCAATACATTGCAAGCTACCCCCTCGTGAAGTACATCTCTTTTTATTTTTAGAGAGGTATTGCTGATACACACAATTGTTTGAAAACATTCTAAAATGATACTCCAATTCTATGCAAAGATGCAATGATTAGTTTCCTCTATATATGTAGTAGGGACCTCTCTTTTGAACAACTGGGACTAAAACACAAAACAATCATCACAAAAATGGCACATTCTAAAAATGATCACATGCAGCTCATTAAAGTTGTTGGCAGCAGAAATAGAATGGTGCTACAAACATAATCCTTCTGCAACAGAGTGTACAAAAGTATGCACACATTTGAAAAAAAAACCTTGAGAAAACGAAAATACCCGTATATTTATGGTTCGCCTAGCCTATCTATTTCTATCTGTGTCTTTCTTGTTCTGTGTCAACCAATCTGGTCCCTTCTTCCTTTCTTATTGCAGTCATTCTATCATTGTCTTCTCCCCTACTCCATTGTCTCTTTGTTCCTTTCTTTCTACATATCAATATAGTTTTTTCTTCCTTTCCTTCCTGTACAAAAGCTGGAGCTCTGTGTCTTGCCTTGGTGGTGTCCAGTTGAGGAGTAAGGCAGTTGCAGCAGTTTCCCGCTGTGTGACAAGGCATTGATGAGGAGGCCATTATGCCCAATCCATCCACGCCGAGAT
>JAUZNI010359619.1:0-11069 GCA_034780235.1 Concholepas concholepas | reverse complement strand
TTCTTTTCTTTTAGCAGTGTGTTATATGTGTTCTTCTCATAAAATGTGATTTGGATGGGAAAACAAGCAGATTTAAAAAAAAAAAATGTATGTGTGGTTTGTATGGTGTGTGTGTGTGTGTATGTGTGTGTACAAACAGGCTGATGTCATTGTAAACTCGACAAACAGGCAGTTAAACTGTTCAGAAGGAGCAGTGGAACGGGCTATTGCATCAGCTGCAGGATCAAAGATGTTGAAAGCTTGTCAAAAATTCTATCCAAACGGCATCCCTGTAAATGGAGTGGCTGTTACTGACAGTTTTCGTATGAAGAATGCCAAGAAGATATACCACATTGCTCTTTCAAGAGATCATTTTGAGGTAAGAGTAAAATACTCCAGACATTCACCACCTACACTCACACACACACACACACACACACACACACACACTCACACAGATTATTACTTTCTGAATACTTCACTTAAAGTATATTTTATTTTTATATATATATATATATATATATATGTATAGATAATTCTTTTTATATTTGGTTTGCTCTTGCATGTAGCATATGATTACAACCAACTAAGCAGGACTTGCTTAGTGAGGTGAAAGGTATTGTAGATTCTTTTGCAGAGGTTGTAGACAGGAACAAGAGCATATGAGAAACGCACACCACAGCTGTCATTTTCTCCCACTTTCAGCTACTCTCAGGTGCTATCCAATCCATCCCATCTCAGATTTTGTTGAAAATTTGGGAAATTGACAATGAAAACACTGCAATTAGCTTAAAGCAGAATAATTTGTCTTAGTTTGCGTAGACCTGTGTTCACATTAGTCATGTTTTGGCAGTTGCCACATATACCATGTTTTGTTTGTTTGTCCCCATTCTATGGGACGGAGGTCTGAAGAATAAATGTTTGTTGTTCTGCAGCGTTTTCAGGAAGACAAGCGGAAAGAACTGCTCTATGACTTGCGTCAGGTGATCCTTCACTGCCTGGTTAAAGCATCATTTGAGAAACATACCAGTATTGCTTTCCCAACCCTTGGATCAGGAAAGCTGATGTATCCCTGTGATGCTGTTGCCAGAGTCATGTTCTCCACAATCAGCATGTTCTTCAGGGAGATGCCTAACACGACACTTCACAAAGTCATCATCGTTGTGTTCCCGGAAAACCAGGCTGCAGTCCAGGTATGTTAATGCCATTTTTTGTGGTTCTGATTTCTGATCTGGGTGAATTGGATGGACTGCTCTGTTTTACTATTCAGGCATCCATTTGTAGGCAGACCTGCACCTTTTAAAAGCCTGTAATGTTATTCCACTTACCTCTGCAATACTGAGGAAACAGGAAGGATTGGAAGGAGAGTTGGATTTTGAGATAATAATAATAATAATAATAATAATAATGTATGGAATTTATATAGAGCTGAATCTTGTAAAACAACAAATCAAATCGCTTACATTCAGATCATTTACACTCATGCAATTATCCTTGAATAAATAAACGTCAGTTTAGGGGTTATGATTCTGATGTTGATGGGGTTGTTTCAATAAAAGGCAGTCATGGTAGTTTAACAGCCGTTGTTGAAGATGACTGGAATTGTCTGACAAAATCTGGTTTAAAGCAGTTGAGTATAGTGTAAGCTTGAGTGCAAATGCCCAACTCACGATAATAACAATCACAGTGATGCCCTTCTCCCAACACTGGTCCAGGCAATTGGATCAGTGGTTGGTGGTCTAGAGGTAACGCACCTGCCTAGAAAGCGAAAAGTCTGGGTCGGAAGTGTGCGGTGGTTCAATCCCTGTTTGGGCCCCAAACTTTTCCCCCATCCATTAGATCATGAGTGGTGGTCTGTGTGCTAGTCTTTCGGATGAGACGATAAACCGAGGTCCCGTGTGTTACACAAAATTGTTTAGCACATGTAAAAGAACCCATGGCAACAAGAGAGTTGTCCCTGGCAAAATTTTATAGAAAAAAGCCACTCTGATAGTTGCAGACAGGAAAAGAAAAAAAATAATAGGTGGCGCTGCTCTTGTGGTGGCGCGCTCTCCCTGGGGAGAGCAGCCCAAATTTCACGCAGAGAAATCTGCCGTGACTTAAAGTGGTATTAAAAAAAAAAGATTTTAAATAAAGGAAAAGAATTGTTAACCTGACACCAACAGTATGTGAAATAATGAGAGCTAATCAATGATTAAGCCTAAGTGAACTGTAATAGCTAGTATGTAGATACTTTTGGCTGAATCCGCTGAAGATAAAAATGTCCCATATGAGAAAGATTTTAAACATGTGACCATCCTATCAATTTGTGGATGGGTTAAAGTATCAAGAGGCAGATATCATCACTTGCAGATAAAATATGAGGGAGTAAAAACAAACCACACATGTGTTCTGAATTATGCATAAAAAGTCAAGAGTAAACTGTTACAACGTATGGTTTGATGTGTTGAGTAAATTATATATTGTATGGTGTTATATATAAAAAACATTTTTTTAAAAAGAATTGCACTGATGTATAACATTACCTTCCTTATCATTCTTTAATGTAAAAAATTATGTTACCCTTGACAAAAGAGTTTATTGGAAGTGACCTAAGACCTAGGTTTGACCTTCAACTGCAGTTTTTGGATACTGTTTTGTTTGCCAACTACGATTAAGTGCAGAATACAATGTATCGTGTTGAACGCTTATTTAAGTTGTCTGGTGAGCTATGATCTTCCACCAGCCAAACAGTGATAATGCTGCTGCTTCCAATGATGCAACCATGCTTTCATTAATCTGGCCCCCTGTGCTGTTGTTATTCTGGTAAGGCTTAACCTTCAACTTTCCCTACAGAGCACTGCTCTTGTGGCAACACATTCTCCCCTTGGAGAACAGCCCAAATTTCACACAGAAAAATCTGCTGTGACCTAAAGTCATATAATGATGAATCACACCCTTGAATTTCTTAAGAAGCTCCTTGAAAACCTCTTGAAAACACCTGAATTTTATACTGAGAAGTTTGTATGAACCTTGCAACGGCAGACAAAATCTCCAGAGAGGCCACCTAATCAGCATAGACTCCAAGACAAAAGACTTGACAGTGGAGTGCACCCAGGTGTCTTGAGCAAACCACTGTAGGATGAAACCTGATTTAAACTCTCACCTGTGCTGAGAAAAAGATTGCTCTTTGGTTTCTCTTCTCCTTCTGCATTCTCAGGCCTTGTTCATTTTTTTTTCATTTTATATCTGATGTGGATTGTGAAGCCCACAGTCTGTCACAGTGACCCCACCAGTTCTCACAGTTTCTTCTGGAGCTCTGCCAGGCTGAGCCATGTCTGGTGTCTCAGAGCATTGAAGGTGGGGCAGGACTGCAAGATATGGGAGGGATTTTGTGGGCCTGAGTTACAAGGGCACTGGTCAGTATGGGATATTTTCAGGTGGTGGAGATGGAAGAGAGGCAGGCATTGTCCTGTTAGTAGTCTAAAGATACTGACTTCAGCTGCTCTATCTAGGATGCTGTCCTTTTTATCTTCTGGCACGATGTCCAGGCACTGGTGCCATGCTTTGCTGAAGCTGTTTCTCAGAACTGTCTTTTGCTTCTGTTTAGAACACTAGTTGGTCTGCCTGTTTCATTTTGCTGCCTGCCTCAGACAGGTGGTCTGCCCTTTCATTGTCCTCTATTCCACAGTGGGAGGGGATCCATTGCAGCACCACTACATGTCTCTTGTTGGTGAGGCTTAGTTTTTGTCTGATGTCTCTTGGGGTCTGCTTTTCCCCTGGCACCTGGAGACACTGCAGGATGGACTTTCAGTCAGTCAAAACACTGTGTTGGTTGGTAGAGTGTCCTCCTGGTTGAAAGTTTGGGCTGCAAGTAGCAGAGCACAGGCCTCAGCAAGGTAATGGCCAGACTTTCTGATGGTCCTATCATCAGGGAATCTGATACACACCCCGCTTCCTCCATACTTGACCGCTTCCTCAGCAGACCCATCTATGCTCTTGCCCAGGTATAGAGGGGGTATTTGGGGCTCAGTGCTTCCGGTGTCAGTGACTTTAGTTCAGGCTCTTTGGTTCACATCACATGATTTAAACTGCTGCACCAGCTGTGGGGAGGCGTATAGAAATGCAGTGGTGTTTTTTTTCTTTGCAGACACTGCCAGCCAGAAGCTAACAGCTAAAATATGGCTTTAGCTGTTCTGTGATTTAGCTGATTAAGAATATGTCATTTTGGGGCATGAAAAGGGGAATTTTTATTCCAAAGATGCATAAAGGGAACTTAGATGTATTAATGAAACAAACAGGATGTGTCCTTTTTTGCTTGATTAATTTCAGTGAATGACACTTTGTGATTCATCCATGATGTATATCTTATTTTGCGACTTGTTTTCACCATTTTGGTGTGTGTTTTTGTGTGTGTGTGTGTGAGTGTGTGTGTGTGCGCGCGCGCATGCGCACGCGCACGTGCATGCGTGCATGCATGCATGCGGTTGTGCATGCATGTGTGGATGCATGCTCTGATGCAGTGTGTGTTGCACACGTGTTTGTCTTTATATAGATTGATATCACTGATGTTTAAATTTGCTATATGTATAAGTATGGGAACTGGTTTGTCTGAGATTCTGATACTGATTTGTGCTATTTTACGTGAGACTAGTTTACAGTTGTTGTTTTTTTTAAATGCTTGTAATCCACATTAATTTTTTACGTCTTTGAGATGATAGAATGTATACCACAGATATTGTGAGAGGCGTAACAAAAATCGTACTGGTGAATGTGCTTGACAAATGGTCACCAAACTGAGGGAGCCTCAGGCACTGAAGGATCCTCAACTGATATGGAAAGAAACATGACACATAATACATTGTAGAATCTAAACACTTCCAGAAGAAGTAATAGATAACTATTGGAGATTAGAGACTGTAGACACAAAGCTTTTTTTCCAGAAAAAAGAACAAGTTCTTGTTTTTCTCTTGATTTCAGGCTCTCAGGATGGAGGAGCTTAGCCAGCTGTATACCTTTTCCACTGATGAAGAGCAGACAGAACCAGCATGTAAGGTGTTCAGTAACGTTGTGTGTGGTTTCCTTATGAGTTGTTTTCATAGCTTTAGTTCAGATTGTTGTAGGCAGTGTAAAGTAGCATTAGGCCCAAGGCTGCTGCAGTGACCAAATGAATTATGGCACAGCTGTATATGCTTCACTGCCACAGCAATGAGGTAACTCATCACTGAACTATCCTGATTTTTCCTAGATTCATATTTGGTTTGTTCACTAAATCAGGGGTAGTTTTAGGTAGGTGAAGGTCTCTAGAATCTATTGCTAGCAGGAAATGTGGATAGGTGGTCTAGAGGTAACGCACCTGCCTAGAAAACAAAAAGTCAGGGTATGATCCAAGTCTGGGGTTAATTGTTTGAGGCAATGTAAAGTAGCATTAATGCCTCATGAGCTCATCACAGAACAGAGCAACATAATGTTGTACTCTTGATAGTATCAGTTCTGACAGCACATGCTTGATACCTTCTCTTCTAATCAGCAAACACAGCTGCGTTATTTTAGATCATGTCTTATGGTGGCATTGATACGTTATTTTTATGGTAGTTTTTGTTTTGTGTTGGTCAATAATTGTTGCTTTTATTATTTCTTAGCATTGTTTATTCCCTTGTTGTCCCAAACTTAAGGAACCACCAACTAAATTGTACTGACTTTCCATCTTGACATCTCCCAGAGCCATCCCTAAGCTTCTTTGGTCACAAATTCTGGTATATGCTTTGGCGCGTGTGTGTTTGTGTGTGTGTGATCAATTGCACTCTTGTAGTAATGCAAGGTAGGCAAAATGCTGGGCACTAGTGAAGAGTAGCATATGGTTGAATGGGGTTTGGAATAAGGGAACATCATTTTGGAAGCAGATTTTGTAGGGACATCTGCAAGTAAGAGTTTTATTCTGAACAAGGAAGCAAAAAAAGGGTCATTTTTACACCTATGCTGAAAACTAGTCTGAAAAAGGTTAATAAAAAGATCATTTCAGATGGCTTCAGCAGCACCCACAATATTAGAATTTCTTTTGAGATTGAAATTACTCTCGCCTGCTGTTTACATTCTTACCTTATTTTCAGGTGAAATGCGGTTGAAGCTGAACAGTCACATGATCCAAATCATTCATGGAAAGGTGTTCCAGAAACCATGGATATCTGATGTCTGTGTGCATGGAAAACTTGCCTCTGAGAGAGGAGGTATGTTGTTTTGAGTGTAGACACAAAAATGAGCAGTTTCATTTTGGATTTATTTCCTAGTTTTGGTGTTAATATTTGATGACCACTATCACACTGAAGTTAACTAGATCTATCAAATCCATTGAAATCCCTGTATAAACCAGGACTTTTCCACTTAAGATATGCTCAGCTCTTTACCCAGAGCTGGAAATCCCAGCCAGTGATTTACATGTGGTGACCACACTCATCTGACTGTTTTGGTTGGCTCAGGTGTTGATACGAGGAACAACTGAAGAGTTAGTTGTAACCTTGGTGCTTTGATTTCTATACAGCTGTACCATTTTCATCTGAGTTTTAATGGTTGACAAGGTGACAGTCGTGAAATGGCCTCTGTGGTCAGCAGGGCTGTAAATTGTATGATTGAATTGGATTGGATTAAAAGGCTTAGTGTGAAAAGAACACAGATTAATGTTTACATGGATGCAGTGAACATATATGAAAGTAACATCACACATGGGTATGTGCATTATCAGTAATGGGTTGTGTGTGCATTTATTATACATCAGTAGCACAGAAAAGTAAAATCATGGGTTGAGGTACCCATCTGCATACACCCAGACACTCTACATTTTCATGGCATATAGAACTTGCAACTGAGATCTACTGCTTTGAGGTCAATGTCTGTTCAAGGCTTTGAGGTAATTGTCTGTTTGAGGTAATTGTTTATTTGACAAGCACCATAGTTATTATTTCAAAATGTTCTCATTCAGTGATCAAATTCTCTGAGAATCAGGCAATCCTTAGTACCTGATAAGAAAAAACAACAACTGGCCTGTCATTGAAAGTAAGTAGAGCTGGTGACAAACATTTTGCCATCAGCATGGTACAGTCACTTGAATTTTATTTGACAAGTCAATGCTGAAATATCGACACTTTTTATGTCACTTTTGTGATCACTTTTGTCATTTGAGTTTGCACATTTTAGCTGTCGGAAGGGTCTTTTTTCTTTGTTTTGATTTTATTAGTATTGTTATTGTCAAACAGAACACTCTGTCTTGCCAAACAACTGGGCTGGCTGTGTCTGTTTGGCTGGTTGGGGGTGGGTTGTTTGTTTTTTGCTTTTAACTGAGTTTGAAGGAAAAGGAATTTCATGGTCGAACAGAGACTGGCCATTCTTGTTGCTGATCTGTAGTCATGTGATGAGGTTTAACCACAGCAATCCTATCTTCACTGTAGAAGACGTTGGCAGAGGTCAGCCATTCAAGGCTGTAGATACACAGATTAAAAGCTGCAACAATTTATTGAAGTGTGAGGCCATTGGCCAGCTTTGCCAGATGTACATTTTGTGCAGTTTTCAGTTTAAGATCATAGCACACATGTTCTAGGATGCACGAAGCAGGCATGGATCATTTTCTTCAATTTTGTGAGTCTGTGTCAAACTCTGGAGGCCTCAATGATCTGCCAGTTGGTCAAACTGTGATCCAGCAGGAAAAGATGCATCAGGTACACATGTGTGCATAAAAATTAGCATTGTGTTAAAGAAGGTCTATTGTTTATTTGATGAAATATTATCACGATGCTGAACATACAAGAGCACTTTCCACTGAACAGAGACCGACCACCTTTGAATGACCTGTAAACACGTTTACAGAAAATGGCAAATTGCAAAACAAAAAAAACGTCAGAGCATGATGTATTTCTGTGCCAAATTATGTCAATCTCCTGTGATCCGCCTTCCTGTTCTGATTCATTTTGGCAAGGCACTGTCAGACACCGAGGAGAAAAATGGCAAAGAAAATGTTTTTTTCAACTAAAGTTTACTGCAGTTACATCAAGGTACGTGTGGCACTTGGCGAGGATGCATCGGATATACTTGCAGAACTTAGAGCACTTGGACAACCCTCTTCTCCTTTGAAAGCACCCATGTTTAGATGGGTAAAGCATTTCACAAGGGGTCAGTCATGCACTGAAGACAAGCAGTCAGTCAAGCACTGAAGATAACGGGGAAAATGGGAAAACTCAAGAAATGTAATGAGAAGTTGATTGCCATTGTGACGGCGATGGTGGAAGAAGACTATAGAGTTAGCCTGGAAGAAATTGTGTTGGTATTCATTCATCGATCGTGTCTAAGATACTAAGACATAACCTTGGGTACAAGAAGGTATCATCCAGATGGGTCCCACATGTTTTGACATCTGAAAACAAAAGGGTGAGGTCATATCTGCAAACGTATGTTGAACATTTACAAGAATGGTGATCCCAAGAGGCTGGATGAAATTGTGACAGGTAATGAGACCTGGATGTACATGTGTGAACCTCCCAGAAAGTTCCAAAACAAGGTGTGGGTTAGGAAAGGTAAAAATACACTCACATTTTGGTACTCAAGCACACACACAAACGCTCAGGCACCAACACACACAGGGTGGGGGTTGTG
Source organism: Concholepas concholepas (assembly GCA_034780235.1). Classification (NCBI taxonomy): domain Eukaryota; kingdom Metazoa; phylum Mollusca; class Gastropoda; order Neogastropoda; family Muricidae; genus Concholepas; species Concholepas concholepas. The sequence goes on along the minus strand of JAUZNI010359619.1, from coordinate 2,471 downwards.
TTTATTCATTTGTTTTTGAAAGGTGAGATTTAAGATGCTTGTGTATGCAAAACTGTCATCATTGAGGGGCTTTGAAATTCCAGTCTAATAACAGAAAAGAAGAAGGTAGAGAGCAGATAATTTTAAATTGTGACTGTTATATATACATACATACAAGGCTGCTGGTTGGTGTAAAGAAAGGGTGTGTTTAGATTTCCCAGTTTATTCAGTAAGATATAAAAGTTTGAGTTTCACTCCCATATTCAGACTAGAAGAGGAGACTGAGATGGAATTAGATTGCTGGTGAAAATGACCGCAGACTGGGTGGAAAAAGTTATTTGTACTGAAAATCTACGTCTAAGTAGAAAGTACCCTTTTGACATTTTGTGGATGTGTCAGTGTGGAGAAACTTCAGGTTGTGAAGCACATGTAATCCAAATTACAAAGGGAACTTGCTATAAATCAGATGGAAGAAAGATACTTTAGACTATCTGTTTTACAAATCTGTGCATCAGCTTCAGAAAGGGAGAAGAGGAGAATGACGACTGTATTTCTCAATGTTGCAGAGTCACCCTCAAAAGCTGAAAAATGTGAGAGCATTGTTGTGCAAAATAGCAGGCCCCAGGGGGAGGAATTGAAGCAAGCCTTCAAAGCAGCTTTGAAGAAAGGGACAACAATCCAAATAGCTGCTGACACACTGCGTGAGTATAAAAATTGCAGTTCTGATTGGAATTTACAGCCAAATTTGATTTTGTAATTGAAATGTTTTCTGTTTATATTTCATGGTGCAGAAATATTCTATTGTTCATATCTACTTATAGATAAAGATCAGACCATTTGATATTTTGTTTTGTTTGCTTGGTGCTTGAAAAGTATTTACTTTTTTTTTTTTTAATTAAAAAAAGTAATGTTGGGATCATAAACTTTAGATTAGGGATCATAAACTTTAGATTAAACTTTTTTTTTCTTCTTTTTTTACAGTATGCTTTTTTTTCTCAATTTTATTCAGCAAAGTGGTTTTTCTGTTTTTTGATACAGAAAGACATCTTACACTCTATCATCAATACAGAAAAACCTCTTACACTGTCATCAATACAGAAAAAAAAATCGCAGTGACAGAATATTTGTTAGCTCACAATTGAAATTTAATTTAACTCCAAAATGGCACAATGACAGCAAACAAAATGTTTTAGATACATTGAATAGTTTAGAAATTGATCAGTTGGACTCTGTCATTGAGTTTATATTAGTTCATGATGAGTTGCCATCCCAAGCTGACATTGATGATTTTTGCTCAAAGATAACTGATGTCATGAAATGCACTGCAAAGAAGATAGGTCTGTATAGAAAGTCAAAGAAAAAGCATAAGAAACATAACAGAAACATGGAAGAATTCCCTTGGTTTGATCATGACCGTGAAGTAAAATGAAAGACATTTTTGAAAGCAAAAAATGAACACCGTCAGTAAAACTGAAAGTACCAGAGACAGATTAAAGATTACAAATAAATCATACAAAAAACAACTGCGGAAGTCATTCCTAAAATTTCAGTCAAATATGGCAAAACAGTTCAGATGTCTTAAACTGTTAAAGGAAATGATCCAAAATCATTTTGGAAATTGTTGAATAGATCTGTGGCTGAAAAGCAAAATGCTAGGGGTAATGTATCATGTGAATCTTTTTTCAAATAATTTCAACAATTAAATTTTGTTGAATACTCTTCTGAGTATAACCCTATAGTAGCAGAGCATTTAGCAAATTCCTTTCTTGATCAGCTTTTTTCAGTAACGGAAATTTCTTGTGCATTTAAAAGGTTGAAAAATAGTAAGGCTTGTGGGTTAGATGGGATAATCAATGAATTTCTTAAGTCAGCCTCAGTCCAACCTAACATGATAAGATTGTTTACAAATTTCTTTAATCTTATCTTGAAATCAAGGAAAGTACCAAATGAATGGACAGTAGGTAAAGTGCATTGATAATCCTCATAATTACAGAGGAATTTCAATATTGAGTTGTTTTGGAAAGGTGTTTACAAACTTGCTTAGTGACAGAATTAACAGTATGATCATGGAAAATGGCATTATTGGTCAAGAACAAGTAGGATTCAGGGCTGGACATTCAGCAGTTGACCACATTTTTACACAAAATCTCACCATTGGTGAACCTCGGAACTCTAATCAAAGAATTGGGGGGGGGGGGGGGGGGGGGGTGTCCAGATACCAAGATGGCTTTGAGAATTAGCAGTAGTGTCTTTCCTGATACACAAGTATGTTTCCCAATAATAAAGGCTGAAGTGTAGGAAGAAAATATTACATGGAAGGTGAGGTTTGTGGTCAAAGTTTTCTATTTTGTGTTGTGAAGGCAGGGGAAGAAGAACAACATGACAGAAAGCGCCTCAATTGCAACTCGAAAAATTGGTCTTGTTCACTCACTCACACACACACACACACACACACACACACACACACACACACACACACACACACAAAAACA
>JAUZNI010358510.1:0-11073 GCA_034780235.1 Concholepas concholepas | reverse complement strand
ATAAACTGCCCCCCCCTCCCCCAAATACTCAAAAACTAAAAAAAAAAAACCCCAAAACAAAAAGAAACAACAAAACCCTTGCAGTGCATAGGCTGTCACTGAAATTGGCCACATTGAGGCATGTAGCTCAGTCAGTCTCTGTTTACAGAAAGCTCTGTATTCATTAGGCTTTGAAATTTTCTGCTGCATTGTCTTTTTGTCAATGAACGGATTGTTTTAAATTTCTGGTATGTTCTGTATGTTGTCATTTTTAGTGACAAACTTTTCCCCAAATCTTCGGAAACAGGTGCATGAAAATAATGTGTGCCATCTTGGAAAACATCACATGACCGTAATCATCACATGATCAGCTTTAAAAAAAAGAGTTGGTCAGAGATTTTGATTTATGCTATGTCTTCAGTAAAAGGCTATCGCTGATCAGTGGTGCAAAAATAAGATAGAAAAGAATTAAAAACAATGCCAGTTTTTTCCCAATGGTTTATGGTCAAAGGTTTGAGGCTGTGTACTGGTTTCATTTTCAGTAAGGCATAGACTACAACATAGGGTCAACCACTCAGGGTGACTTAGTTAATCAGCCACTGTAGCGCAGTGGTTAGCACACTGAATTCCTGGTGGGTAGGTTGAGGGATGGAATCCCATAAGAGTCAAAAGTTTTTTGTGTTTTTTTTAAAAAACTCACTGGCTCCTGTCCAGAGTTTGTTATAAGCTCACAAAGGAAGACTGGGACCACACAGTTAAGCATCGTCCACTTTGCAGATGTGATTTTTTTTTAGTGTTGCTGAAATGGCTTGACCAGCTTGACGAGCACTACTAGTGGTTGGCATATCTCTGGTTGATGCTGGTATTATATATATTATGTATGGAAGGGTAGAGTGCAGCCCTAAGGAACTTGTAGTCTCAAAGCTGATGCATCTCTGTAGCATCATCCTCATTATTATTACTGACTATCATGCAGTAAAAGAAAATGGTCTCATGGTGACCTCAGCTTAAGTTTCCCCATACACTTCTGTGCCTGTGAAGAGTTGATGTATGAAAAATAATGTAGGGTCGAAGGTTCATGGGAGCGGGTTAGTTGAGGGACACATGACATGTTCAAAATAATTAGCACTGAATCTTGTAAAGCAACAAATCAAAGCGCTTAATCACCACCCCAGATGGGTGTCTCGCTCAATTGGGCTCCACGACTAAGCTAGTATTGTCGTCAGTAGGGGTTTTCAGCTGCTGGTGTCCTGTTGTCTTTGTACAGGCACCACTGAACATCACCACAGTAAAGTGACCCAGCAGCAGAGCAGGGCTCTTCTAGTTGGTGGCCTGATGGCAGCCTAACATTGATAAGCTCTCTATGCAATTCTGGCCCTAAGAATACATGACAAGCCTGGTTTGGCTGGGGAAGGTGAGACTAGAATGAGTGACATAGGGACAGCGGGTTAAGAGCATCACAGAATATGAGATAGAGAAAAAAAAGTGTTACTGCCTATAATAGCTTATAGTTCCACATACCATATCCACTTCGGACAGCATGTAACATCATGCCTTCACTGCCACAGCAAAGAATGCTTACAAGTGTCCCTTCCTACAATACATAGGACAAGCCACAGTTTTACTGAACTTCTGTCAACCAGCTGCTCGTTTTGCAACCTGTTCTCTGAATGCTTCACTCTCTAATCTATTCTGAGCTCCCTCTGTTCTGCAAATTCATAGTTTCGAGAAATACAAAAATGAGAAACTGTGAAGAAAAGATTTGTTCATAAGAAACTGTTTTTTTTCTTAAAAACCTAGGAGCATGAAAAAGCAGTGGTTTATATTTACAGCATGCTGGTAGCATTCTTTCATACTACCATTCTGCCTTTTGGCAGAGTAGGCTATTTTGTGCCAGTACGAATAGATGACAAAAATGTTTTTAAAAAGCGCATGCACACAGGTGTAGTGTTCAGACACCAACTCTCAAGTCGGAATGCAGCTTCCTTAACAATAGGTAAAAATGGTCCCGTAAGCAAAATCTCACCATTGGAGGAACGGGGGGGGAAAAAAAGATATAGTAACTTCTGAAGACCTTGGGGCCATCGGAGCAGAAAAATCCTCACACTAAGCATGAGGGTATTCTTCAGCATCTGGGGAAGCCCCTGTGGTCATCTGCCCCTGCAGCTGAAGTTTCAAAATCCAAGGTGCACTGATCTAAAACTCGGGTGACAAGCAAATAAAACCACTGTCAGAGAAGCCATCTTGGGAAACATCATCCCAGAGACTCAAGTCTTTATTTGGCCTCTTCACATCAAGCTCTCTAGGCATGGAAAGAACAGACATAGTATGTGTAATATGTGCATGTATGATGTGTGTGTGTGTGTATGTGCGTACGTATGTATGCTTGTCTGTGGTGATATGTGTGTTGCAGAAAAAGAGACAAACGTTTCAAGAAGTGTTTTGTTTCATTATCCGATCATAAAAAAATGTATTCCTTTTTTTCTTCACATGTTTACAGGGCAAGGGCAAGGAGAAACCCAGCAGACCTGGAAAAGCAAGGAGGAAACAAAACAAGAACAAAAAGAAATAACTACTGTAGAACTGGGAGCTTTGGTCTGGTTGAGAGGGGTGTGTGTGTGTGTGTTGTTGGAATGCAGGAACACGCCTTGTGTGCAAGAGCGTGTGTGTGTGTGTTTATATGGACAATTGCAGTAGGACTAAACATTTACTGTGTGTGTGCACAATTGTGTTTGTTTCTTGAAGTGTAAACTAGATGTTGTGTAAGGTAAGTATGCTATGGTGCATGCATGGTGGCTGGTTTTTGTTCAGAAGAATAAATGCGGCAGAAATGGGCATACATTGACAATGTTTTTGACAAGGATGAATGTTACGCATATGTGTTCATGAGAGTGAGCGAGTGCTGTGCATTTGAAAGACAACTGAATGAATAAACCTATGGAAGACATTTTGCTTGTTTTAAATTATTAAGACTGAAAGTGATCATGTAACAGAATGGCTCAGTGATCAGAGTATCAGACTTGTGATCTGACTTGGAAGGAGCAGGTTTAACTGTAATATGTCACCACTGAGATTAATTCATCCTTGGAGTTGTTTTCAACTCCAAGGTCCTTTATTGGAACACGTGCAGAATATCACACACATATTTTAAAAACCCAGCTATGGCCAGTGGTATGAATGATATGAACCTACCAAGTACACAATCTGTGATCTGGGGCCCTAGGGATAGGCTCCATCAGCTTTGACCTGCCTTTGAAAGACACCCCGCATGCAAGTTTCAGAGGGGTACGCGTCTTCAGCGGGAAAGAACAGAAATGACATGTTGAGAGTTACATTATGTGTGTGTGTGTGAAAAATGAAATCTTGTGTTAAAAATACAACTTAAAAAATACATTCTGATTTTGTGTTGAAAATCCCCCCTCAGTGAGAGCTCTAAGGTTCACTTCACCAATGGTGAGATTTTGCGTATGCAGCCATTTTTGCCCACCATTAAGGCAGCCGCATTCCGACTTTAGGGATGATGTCTAAACATGACACCAGTGTGCATGTATTTAAAAAAAAAACCCAACCCAACCCAACAGTCATGTGTTCCTACCTGCATGCAATGGTCTGCTCTTCTGGAAGGCAGAGCGGGTTTTAACATGTGAGCAAGATGTTTTGCGTGTGTCTACATACAGGACCTCGGTTTATAGTCTCATCTGAAGGACTCTCGGGGGAGTGGAGTCAGCACTGATGTCAAGTCCAGGGGAAAATCACCTTGAACAGGTGCCTCTGTGGTGACTAGATCCCAGGCCATCAAATCACATACGCAACATTCAACCCATTGCCTCTCTTGTACCTCTCTCTTGTGTGTGTTTAAATCAGTTGGTCATGTCAACACCATCTCATCATTCAAGCAACACAGAAACAGGTCACGCTTACTGCACAAAGTCTGTTTATCTTCTGTAGTTCAATACAATGGTGGCTGCATTCCTCAAATGAAGAGAAGGACACACTCAAGAGCTTCCTGGTTTGCTCCCTACTCAATTCATCCATCGAAGGCAACTATTAGGACCATTTGAATTTGTCGTTCATAAAACCAGCCCGGTATGAGCTGCTGAATTTGTACACTCTTTCACAGCTTACACAACAAAATGAGGATTATGGCTGTACAGGATGGCAACATGAATCGAGTACTGTTAGCGTGTGGATAGAGCTTTTCAAGGATCACTTTTCATGGCAATGGCATGCAGAACAGTAACACACAAACTGACCCTGTTACTAAAAGCAAGCAATCAATGACAAAGCACTATTAATAACAAAGCCGAGAAGCAAATCATGATACCACATAATGATGAAGTAGAAAGTGCATAACTATCTAACACACATCAAAACCAGTGCTGGTCAGACTTTTTCAAATGCTTTCACAGCATGCAAACTTGGCACACATAATCAAATTGGTTCAGTACCGATCAACAACAGAAGTCTATGCTGCCGTTCTTTTTCCAATCATCTTTCAAACCGTCAATCACACAAAGGACCCAAACATCTGTTTAGTAGTGGTATGCTGTAACTACTGGCATGATGAAAGCTGCTGGGCATAAGGCAACTATCAAAGATATGGAATGGGAAAGCATGGTTCAAACAGATTTCACAGGATAGTTTTAATGAAAAGCAACTTGCGCCACCAATAAATAACACACAAAAATGAAAATATGCATTTTGGTACAACATGGAAGGGGGATCTAAAACAGACAAAAAGCCAACAAAAGAGCTTGAATATCAATGAAAGTTATGAACAAAAACACTTCGTTTATCAAGAGGAAAATAAAACGAAGGTAAAACAGGAAAGATAATGCATGACACGCACAGCCTAGCCCTCTTCATCTAAAGCCTATTGCACAGTAAGCATATAACCTAACTAAGCAGCAATTTCAACAGGCACCTGACCCCACACAGTGAACAAGTTATACAGCCAATAACATAGTGTCAACAGAATAGGCACCGCACATTACAACATATACTTGCAATTGACTTTAAAAAAATGCTTTGAGGGAATATTTTATGTTCAAGAAAATGAAACTTGAAGGAATGGTACAAAATTTTTATTTTTAAGGTCCAATAACAAACATACAGACATTTTTCTATGTCCTTATGATTAATTCCTGTTTGCATACTTCATGTCGTTATTGTAACAGAATATAAGTAGATACATCCAAACACAGCAAGGTAAAGACAACAGAGTATATCTGGCAATTCTACCTTTTCTGCTGCCCGATCATGGTGACCGACTGGCTGACAGAATTTCTTTATGATTTACCACCCAGCTAATCCTAACTAGCTATAAAATCAGGGCTGCTCATTAAAATAATACATTCATTTAAGGCTAGCAAGATGCCAATATACAACTAAGTTTATTTCAATCCCAAATTGATCACGTACTGTTCAACATATTCAAATACAGTCATAACCCCTTTGTGTGCGTAAAGGTATTTGTAAGACCAGCTTGTATAATGGTAGTCTCTGGGTACCATGAGGCACATGGAACTCCTGCTCATCTATTCACCCATAACACAACCCTTTGACTGCCTACAGCACATCATATAGCAAGCAATGGTAAAATTACTTTGTAAATACAATAAAGAAAAAATGTAATACCTCATAACTAAACCTTTCACAGGAAAACTGGCATGAATTTTTTTAAGGGGAAGCTCCAGTTGTGATTTTAAACTTAACACAGAACTGCAGTTGCCTCCTACTCTGGATTGTACTTGATCTAAAGATCATGAATGCTTTTTTTCAGGGGGGGTGGGGGGAGGAGGGAGGGCAGCCAATGCATAGCCACCCTATGATCAGCTAAAGAGCTATAAAAAAAAAAATTCAGGTCCAAGTCATGCCTGGGCTGCTCAGAGGCACTTAAGTTTTCCACTCTTTTTCCGTAGAAAGTTCAGAGTTACCACCCCGTCTGTTTCATTCTCTTGTTATCCTGTTCTTTTGTATGACTAAAAGAAAAAAAGAAAGCGAATTGTGAAGGAATAAAAAAGTATGGGAGAGGACGAAGGCAAGATGTGGGCTGGTAATACAGTCTATTTCAAGTGTCAAATTCACGTCTATCAGATATCTGTTTTCCACAACTGCCAGATGATAAGCTGTTGTTAAAATAAGCTTGCTAAGTACTTTAATCATAAAGAAATTTTATCAATGTGTCTATCTATAGTTTTTAATATAGTTTTTCAATGTGTATATCTATGGTATTAAATGTACAAGTGATCTGAAAGAAAAAAAGAAGTATACAACTTGTTTCCCTTTCTTGATCGGTTAAACATTTTGCTGCACACAGCTCTATAAAGAAAAAACTGAGGCCATTTCATTTCCTAAAATCTGGAGTAAAACCTCAACACAACTGGAAACACTCTATGACTGTAAGGTGTAACTGTTGTGAACAGATGCACTGGCAAGAGCTTAATGGAGTTGCAAAATTTCATGAATGAAAAGAAACCAACAATTTGTTCATTAGGATGATTTCATTACACATACTTTAACAACTCTTTTTTTCTTCAAAAGATGAGTTTGTGAGCATGGCAATGCTTAAACTCTTTCTGCTACAAATTGTTTTTAAAGATAACAGTTGGCTCATAACTTGTGCACATCATCCAACACTTCTTCATGCAACACAAAAGCAATAAAGGCATAGTCCACCTTGGATAATGGTATGTGGCTGAAAGCAATTGCAAAATCAAATTGAGACAAGTTGTGTTTTTGTTAATAAGCAAGGTATATGAGCCATCTTGGGGTAAACACAAGACTGTTGGGTGGGGGGCCCGGGTGACCTCTCTGTTAAACACTGTACAGCCTGCCACCACAGGGCAGGGAGTTTTATGGGCAGTGCTGTTTTTGGCATGTTTGAAATTCTTTGGAAGATAACCGACACTCCTTCACTTGCCCACCAAACTCAAACCAATGGGTAAACACAAGAGTTATCAAACAACAGTAACAATAACAGAGGGCAATAACAAACAGAAACTACATAAAATCAATAACCAAAGTGACAATAAACAAAACCGCATCAGCAGATAAGGAACAGAATAAAAAGAGAACAATGGAAAGAAGTCAAGAAAAAAAACAAGAACTGCAAAATATGCACATATAATACTGAGGAAGGAGTTTCTTGACAATATCAGTGTAAAAATGATGAAGTCTGTGTCTGAAAGAAATATCACCATTTTCTTGTGGGTCTCCTGTATTCTGGAAAATGTTGAAATCAGGCAAAGCTGAATACTTTTATCTGTCCTGATGCTCCATGTTCCTGACAGGCTGGACTTTTAAGTACATTTCTGGAGGGTAAATGAATGGACTAACACCATTCACATACACTTGTAAGCATAAAAAAACCAACAACAAAAACATGGAAAATGGTCACTTTTTCACTAGTCTTGTCACTATCTTTGTTGCATGTTGAGCATTTCACAAGACTAACGGTCCAATCCTGTGGGATTCTCTCAGCAGATTTTAAGCCCATGCCCCATCTCATCCCTTGCCATTTAGATTTTTCTCTTGCTGTACTGATCTTTTAACCGAGGTCCACTATTTTCAGAGCTCTGAACAGCTAACTACCATTACAGTCATATGAGAGGGAAAGAGAATGTAAGAATATCGCTGGACTTCAACTACATAAACAACAACAACAACAACAAAAGTTCCAAACATACATCACACTAATGAATTTTTTTTCCACAAATAAAATCAAGAGAATATAGTTCTACTCCACAGTGAAGCCGAGATGAGATGTAAGGGGCAGAGTACTCCTAAAAATATATCATAACCGCCCTTTAACCAATCCATCAAGTATGACACTTTCAGACCTGATCACCACAAAGGCTACCTCTGAAAATTAAAGCTCAAATTTAAAAAAAAAGAAAAGAAAGATCTTCAGAGTTCCGATTTAACTGTTTTAACTGAAGAACTGCTTAATACTTCATGACTAGTATCATTCCATCCATGCAGCTCTTCTGTTTAAACATCAAACCAACCCCATGTCTCCAGATGGCTGATTTCAGCGAGACAATAAATACACAGAAGAAAATTAATTCGCAGTGACAATAAAAATGGAAAACTTAAATCTCTATACAGTATCACAATAAAACCACCACCATCACCATCCTTTACCCTTCCAACAAGACATTATAAGACTAAGGATAAAAATAACTGTATGAGCAAACATTAGTCTATATAACCTCAGATTTCATTTCAAGAACTGTGACGCCGATACTTGAACCAGGCAACGAACGGCTGACCTGTCCACGTCATCCAAGTTTGTTGGGGAGCGGTACAATCATATCCAGTCTCTGACATCATACCAGTTCATCTTGCATCACTTCAAACACAATGCTCCTGCCGATTTATGAACATGATCATACGTCCCTGAGTGGACTTCCAAACAGAATTCATCCTTGAGTTTTGATGTCGCAGTGAGGCTTTAACCGTTGCGTCCAGGCCATATATTACTTTTGCTTTATACATAAATTACATTAAATAATGACGAAAATACACCTAACAATATTTACATTGCAGTGCAAAGCAGCAATACTCAGGCAGAAGAGAGAACAAAGGCCTGCATCATAAGACATCCTATCTTCTTTCAAACAACTCACCCAGGTTTAACTTTTGGACAGAAATTGTGCACGTCATACTATCTATAACGATGATGACAATCAACAAAACATTTTTCTTGCACCCTCGTACACAGCGTAAAAGCCTTTGTTACATTTACTGGAAAGTCTTGTGTATTTGTGGCACAGCTCTGTTGCAGTTCATTTGACGCTGTCTAAGTATCACTGACATCAACCTTTCACTTTCTGCTGAATATACTGCAAGAACTCGTAGTAGGATTTGCCGCTCTCTGTGCGGTCTTCTACCATGCACTGGAAGAACAGGTGGCGTGCCTTGCTATCCTCTCTGGAAAACACATCACAGCAGGAACATTGTTTTAGCAAAATGCAGAAAAAAAGACTCGCTGCAAATGCATTCTACAACTGCACAGAAACATAGAAATAAAACAACAAAGACACAAGAATCTTGGTTTCAAGCACACACAACCTCTACAAGAAATCTCTTTTGTGTGCATGCACTTTACTGCCAGTTTTGCTGTTATTGTATAAATACTTTTCTTTCAGAGACAAGTTCTACATGCCCGATTTCTTCATATTTGATATTAACACCTACTTTAATGAGTTGGTCATGTGACATATACACCCCAGGGGAGAGGTGGTGGGGGTGGAAAGCTTTTTAACACTAGTCTATACTGTTAAAATGACAATACATTAGAATAGGTAGTGTAGATGGCAGTATCATGTGAGGCAACTTGGAGCAAAAATCACTAAGTTTACTACACTCTGAGTCTAGCATTCTACCAACCGATCTATCCAGGTGCCTCCTTCTGCACCTTCACACTGTATCAGACACACAGACAGACAACAAGAAACACAAGACAATCCCTTTTCTTCGAATACACAGCGGTCAGGGCACTGCACAGAATTTTTCAGACAATGTGTCCTGGGGAAGCTGAACCCGGCAGAGTCCATCCCTCTTTAGGTAACTGGGTGCATGCTGGACATAAATTCATATCCTCCATGCCAGCAGCCATAGCTGGCCTGTTCTATAAAAGATGGACAGGGTTTTAACCTGTGCAAAAGCCCGTGTTTTGCCTGCGTTCTGTACAGAGGGCTTCAGTTTCCAGTCTTATCCAGTCCTTCAGGGGAGTGGAGTCAGTGCCAGTGTTCCCTCTATGGAAAACAGATCCCCTCAAAAGGACACCTTCCCCCATGGGGGATGCCGGGGGCCTGTCATTATAAATAGCAGCCCCACCTTCTGGAAATTCTGTGCTAGGAATTCCCTCTTTTCTATCCCTATCTTTGTTTCTGCCTTGTTTCTTTTCTTCCCGTCACCTCCTTCTTGTCTATTTTTTTCCTTCTTGGTCCATTCTCCTGCCCTATTTTCCATAAAAAATTAAAACATAACAATTCTCTCCCACGCTATAAAGTCGGATGCATTGGGCTTGACTTGTCAGGCACTGAACGGCAAAGCAGCGCAAAGTATTTTCGCTCACATGACAGACAACAACAGTTGCTGACTGAGCATTCAATGAAGAAGAAGAAAAGGACGCCTCAGCAAAGACTTGAATCTGCGCCCTCAGTCACAGTCAGGTCAGGAATATATGATGCTCTGACAAGTGGTTAGAACACTAGTCATGTATGTACACAGTCTGGGATAGAAGTCATACAGAACAGAGAGAGAAAGAAAGAGAGAGAGAGAGAGAGAGAGAGAGAGAGAGAGAGAGACTTCAGACTTTTACTGTACATCGGCCTTAGGCCACACAGAGACTTGTAGATTGGTTTACCGAGGAATGGACTGGCACCATTAGAGATCGTAATAGATATGATGGTTACAGAAACTTTAAGACTATTTTTGAAAAAGGTAAGTATATCAATGAAATGGATACATATTGTTTTCGCGTTGCAGTTACACAAATTCGATTCATTGCTCTACCACTAAAAGAAATGATACACATCGCTATAACAGTTCAAACGAAGTTAAGTAATGCCCTGTTTGTAAAGACCAAATAAAGAATGAAGAACAATTTTTATTCAATCGTCCTGTCTATGTAGATTTGATAAATAAGTTTCTTAAAGATTCGAAAAGATTTCCTTTGCACGTGCTACTCAAAGCTACAGTATCTACTGATAGATACAATTCATCACGTTTTATCTTTCATGCAACCAACAGAAGAAATAAGATAACTTTCTAGAACTTGATCCTTATATTGATGAATATCACATTTAAAACATTGTTGGTTATGACGCACGTGAATTGTTTCGTAATGAACGTATAAGATATGGCTGATGTAATTTTTTTGTTTTATTATTGCTGATACATTATTTCATATGTATATACGTTGATATTAACATGTTTATAACACTTATGTCAAATGCCCACTCTCTCTATGCCCACCATTCTTTTGTATTGTGGTTTAAGGCCGATGTACACTAAAAGTCACAGTGAGAGAGAGAGAGAGAGAGAGAGAGAGAGAGAGAGAGAGAGAGAGAGAGAGAGAGAGAG
>JAUZNI010356290.1:0-11078 GCA_034780235.1 Concholepas concholepas | reverse complement strand
CAGCGAGGAGGAGTTTTAGAGGCTGGATTTGGTTGAATTAAACGACGATGAGGTAGGGACTGTTGAATTTTTTGGAAAACTTTGTAAAAAATTTATCACAATCTGACTGAATCGAGCGGCGCAAGTTTTGCGGGATGCACTTCTTCACTACTTGGTGATTTGGACATCATAGATTGTTTTTACTATATTTTGACGCAACAAGGCTCCAAAATAATTGAGTCAAATCAATATGCTACTGAGTACCTTGCATCACACAGAATCAAGTGATCATCGTGTTTTCGTCATAGAAAGCCACCACTTCGCATGAAGTGAGTGTTCACCGCTATGATGATTGGGATGGCGTTGATCGTTTCGCTGGACTTTTCCTTTCCCTTCCTGAAAGACATTCCTCCCATTGGTCAACTAATTTGCTTTGAAAGTATCCTGTGTGTGGTATTTAAAAACATATTTTTAAAGCAAAAGGAAACAAACTTGCACCTTGATATTTCAATACAAGGTAGAATAGTGGCTATTGTTTTATAATCAATCAAGATCTCAAAATCGAAATCCTGACCCCCACCTGCCTGAAATGGCTCCTAGCAGAAAAGTGGGTTAGGTGCAAAGCAACTCATTTCATAGTGGAGAGTCACAAATATAGTTCTGAATCACTAAGAAACATAGAAAACAAAACAGAACTATCACCCATCATTAACAAAAACAAGGGGGATTTTACATTTTCATACATATTTGTGATGATTTTCAATACTTTTCAGTTTACAGATTTGTTTTTTCCAGTTTATACCATAAAGCACAATGGCATATAAAATCAAAAGCCTTCTGATAAACAAAAGCACTGTATAACGTTTTCACACACACACACCATTACTTTTGAACACCCGGTATGGAAGATAACAATTTTAACAGAACAAACATAACACTAACAGCAATTTTACCATGAAAATCTTATCTGTACCACAAGATAACTGAAATTAGTTAAAAACAAATGTTCAGCGTGAAAGTAAAAACAACAAATTATAAACGAATGCCAGACACATTTTAATCTAACATTTTGTACACCAAGTTTTTACAAATTAAAGCGTGAAAGTATACACACACACACACACACACACACACACACACACATTCATTGAATCTGCTTTTATAAAACTGAAAAATCTGTCTGCAATGCCCATTGCTCTAAAAATATTTATAAGCGGTGAGGGAATACTGTGTTCACCTTTGCGCCTGACAGTTGCATGGTGTGTATAGATCTGTGTTTGAATGTCAAATTTATAGTAATTCGCTTTTGGCTCATCTGCCAGCATCATCCATCCACCTCCTTCAACATATACAAAACTCTGCAGCTCAACCAGTCCTAAGAAACAATCAGAACACACTGCTCCTCTCTTGCGATCTCTTCACTGGCCACCTGTCTCACAAAGTGAAATATGACTTGTTCCCTCTGTTACAAATGTCTCCACAAAGCTGCACCTTCATTTTTCGGCAGTTGTCTTCACCTGTACACTCCATCTCACTCCCTCTGTTCTGCCACAGATGCCTTATGTTTTGAAACGCCCAGATTGGACCTATCCACAGTTGGCCGTTGCTCTTTCTCTGTTTCTGGTCCATCCGTCTGGAATGACCTCTCACTTTGCTCAAAGCCTACATTTGATACTTTCAAATCTAGACCCAAGCCACACTTGTTTCCGACCTATAGTTGCATTCTTACCTGTTCCTGCTTTCAGTAGACATCTACAGTACATCTCCATCACGCTGCCTAAGCACAGTGTGTGTGTGTGTGTAAATCCAAAATCTGTTAATCTTTTGTGAACGGTTGCACGTGTGTGGATGCAAGCGCCTTGATTTGTTCACTTTACAAGATTCAGCGCTATACAAATTCCATATATTATTATGATATAGTATGATCAGTCATTCAAAATTATTATTCCTATTCATCACACAACACAATCATTAATATTCGTTAAGATATATCATTTGCTATCAGTTTGATTAAACTACTGTGCTTACCTTCACATCCATACTTTCTTTTTTTTTAAACCAAATTTGTAAAAATAAAAAAGCAAGCGTGTGTGCACGCACACACACACACACACAGAGTCACACGCACACGCACAGAGTCACACACCCTCTCTCAGCGGGCTTTGAGCAAACATGTGCACTGGTGTTGAAGTTTGTCACTACTGGCTTGTTCTGCATGCCAAATTTGGCACTTACAGTAAAAAGCTCAGAGTCCGTTGCAAATGTTTATTCTTCATTTATATTGCCGTTGTTAGCTAGATTATCAACTTGTTAGACTAGGCCTCTGAGGATTCATCAGTCTCTGTGTCTGTGTCTTTGACTTCACGGTGATCAGTGTTGCGGTTAATTTCATTCGAGTCATCGGGTTTGACAATAAAATAGTGACTAGTTCGCAAATTTCTTGTTAATCACTCGATCATAGGACATTGGTATTGCATGCAGATTATGTCAAGAAATCACAATTTTATCCTTATTCCTATTCTTGCTAGGCGCTTCTATTTTCGTTCAGTGCGACGCCATTTTGGTCACGTGATCTTTTTGCCAATAATAGTGGGGGGTTTCTGACCTAGTGATGCATTGTTTACACAGATACTCTTAGTTTAGCAAGGATGATTGGTCGTTATTTTAATTAAACTCTTTCAACAGCCAGCCAGTTTGTAAGCTGACCCAGTGACTTTTCGAATGACGTACTCAGCGGGTTTATTTTTAAAGTTTTATTTTATATTTGTATGGGAAAGTTCGGGTGCAAGGTGGGTCAAATTTGTCACTTTTGGCTACAGTGCAGCTGTGGTCCTGCCTAATATTTCAGTTCAGTTATAATGAAAGTCACTTAAGCCAGTCTGTGTATAATTGTTATATTTTGTTTGATTTCAGACTGACGTGAGAGCTCAACCAACAACATGAACAACCCCGGACCTTCATACCCCATGGCGTCGTTATATGTGGGTGATTTACACCCAGATGTCACGGAAGCCATGCTGTTTGAGAAATTCTCAACAGCAGGGCCAGTGCTGTCCATCCGTGTTTGTCGTGACATGATCACTCGTCGATCTTTAGGATATGCATACGTCAACTTCCAGCAACCTGCAGATGCTGAGCGAGCTTTGGATACGATGAACTTTGACACGGTTAAAGGTCGACCGATCCGCATTATGTGGTCACAGCGTGACCCGTCAGTGCGCAAGTCAGGTGTTGGGAACGTGTTCATCAAAAACCTGGACAAGACAATCGACAACAAAGCTCTGTATGATACCTTTTCTGCTTTTGGCAACATCCTGTCATGTAAGATCGCCTGTGATGACCAGGGCTCCAAAGGGTACGGCTTTGTACACTTTGAGACGGAAGAAGCAGCCAGGCAGGCCATTGACAAAGTTAATGGCATGTTGTTGAATGGCAAGAAGGTGAGACACTGTTACTCCTTTGGTTATCTATTTTCAGCGATATCTTACTAGGGCATTGTGAAAGGTCCCATAGAGATAGTTCAGGTCTGTATTGTCTAGGAAAGTTCTGGGATTCCTCGAAGCCATTTATACATGATCAGTGTTGATTCCAGGTATGTACATTGTGAGGCTAACTCTGGAGTCGCTTTCAAGTTTACACAATAGTTATTCTGTGATGCTATTTTGGCCATTATTTAAAAATTCAGCAAGCCTAATGAGATTGATAAAACCATGCATGTTTCAATTGAAAAGTTTATTTTGTGTATTTTTGATATTCACAAAGAATTTTTTTTCATGAGTACAAACTTGTGCACCCGCCGTAGTTGTTCCGGAAAAAGTTGGAAAATACGGAAATATGATTTCATTCATGAAAATCTTATTTTTGTCAACAACAAATCCAAAACTTCAAAATGTTTTCTGCTGTCGTTCAGAGACTTCCGTTCACCTCACATTGCGCTGTCTGCTTTTTTTCAGACTAGTCTCTCCTTACAACGCAGTTGAGTCCATGCACACAGCACCACTTTCATTACTACATGGTGGGATGTGGAGATTTTCGCGGAAAAACTGATGAAACTGACACACGCACTTGCAAAGAAAGACGTGGAGTAAACTCAAAATGACGTTAAAACAGGCCAGGATAAGAACAGAAGTACTGTTGTGGATATAGATGCACAAACAGTAAAATTGGCCAATCGTTTTGCCGAGCAAGACATGAAGCCTGTCCTACATCTCGCATCAGTGAAATTAAAGCTTTCATTCAAAAGTGGTGTCAAACATGGTTGGAAAATAACAAACTACAGCACTTCAAGTTATAAAAGCGCAGATCTCTTGGTAAATCATGGAAGAGTAAATCTTTTGCATCTTCAGAAAATCAATTGATCGTTAAAATGAAAAGGATTGGTTTTGCTGTTTGACGGGGGGTTGTTTTTTTGTTGTTGCAAAGTCGAGGAAAATAGTATTTTGATCCCATGATCAAATGCATCCAATTGCAGTTTGATGTATCTGTGTGCAGGTGTATGTGGGACGCTTTATTCCCCGTAAAGAGCGTATCATGATGATGGGTGATAAGATGAAGGGCTTCAACAATGTGTATGTCAAAAACTTTGCCAAAGAACTGAACGATGACAGGCTACGAGAGCTGTTTTCACAGCATGGAAAGATCATCTCAGCCAAGGTGATGATTGGTGACGACGGGAAGTCAAGAGGGTTTGGTTTTGTCAGTTTTGAGGAGCCAGAAGGTGCAGAGAAGGCAGTGGAGCAGATCAACGGCACTGAAGTAGCAGGTAGGGTCATCTACTGTGGAAGGGCCCAGAAACGCGCAGAACGCCAAGCTGAATTAAAAGAACGGTTTGAAAAGATCAAATTGGAGAGAATCAACCGCTACCAGGGAGTAAATTTATATGTAAAAAACCTGGATGACAGCATTGACGATGAGCGTCTGCGAAAAGAGTTTGCCAACTTTGGTACGATCACAAGTGCCAAGATCATGATGGAAGGGGGCCGTTCCAAAGGCTTTGGCTTTGTATGCTTCAGCTCGCCAGAGGAGGCAACAAAGGCTGTGACAGAGATGAACGGCCGTATCATTGAGGCCAAGCCTTTGTATGTGGCCTTGGCCCAGCGCAAGGAAGACCGTCGTGCACTGCTGGCATCCGGCTACATGCAGCACATGGCTAATTTGAGGCAACAACAGTCAGCCCAATTCAGCCACATGTTCCAGGCTACTCCAGGCAACTTTTTTATCCCAGCCATGGCCCAGTCTGCCCAGAATCGCTTCTATGCCCCAGCCCAGATGCCCATGCGAACTAATCCACGATGGAATGCTCCGGTAAGTGATTGTGGTTTTCATTGTCTGTAGGGATATCAGAATTAATGACTGTAGTTTTCATCTTCACGTCCTGGTCATTAAGCAGGCAGACTACCTATTCAACCTTGCAGTTCAGACAGACCATTCAAATGTGTTCATTCCAACCTGTCAGTGTAAAAAGGATAAACTGGTCCACAAAATAAAAGTGTACAAAATGAAAAGGTCAGTGCGTCCATTTAGGCCTCAAGTCACATTCACAAGCACACAAGCTTGCACGCACAAGGTGACCTGATGTTTTAAACTGGCCATTGATTGGCTGGAGGATGTGAGCTGGTCGTTTGAGATACAAGAGATCTTATTTCAAATGGTCGGGTTGAACCTGATGCCACAAGCCACTTGAGGCATATACATGTTTACAGTGACAGGCAATTAGTTTGGGTTGTGTTTTGCCCTGACTGTCCTGGTCTTACAATTCAGGAGGCTTTTCTGTAGCCAGCTTAACTTAACATATTTTGCAGCATTTTTTTCCTTGTTGGGGTTGTTTTTGGTTGGTTTGTTTTGGGTTGTTTTGGGGGGGAGAGGAGTGTGTTGGGTTTTTTTGTTGGAAGTCATGTCCATGATCAATCCAAAGGGGTTTGAGTGAGAATTATGTAATGTTTTCTGCTATACTAATTTTTTAAAATATAGTTCACTATCCAGTTATTATAATCATTTCTTGATTAATCAAAAGCAAAATCACTTCCACGTAGGTTCAGCTGTTCAGTAACATGTTTTTTCCTCTTTATTTTATGTTGTCACTTTTTTAAGTAGGAGTTATGACATGCTGTTGTTTTAGGTAGCATATGGCAAAGTGCCATATATCTGAAATAAATTGAAGCCATAGAGTATAATATAGCCATGTTAGCAACTTTGTCACTTTGCCTTTCTAGTAATTGTTAAAACGTGTATTAATTCAGCTGTCAGAACTGATATCCCAATGCAGTTGTTAAAACCGGCGTGTCTCTCTGTAGTATTGTTGGGTGCAATTGACAGAACTAGTGTATCTATTTTACAATTTTCATAACTGTGCATGTACAGTTTTCAGAACTGGTGTGTTTGTAAGGTTGTCAGAACTTGTCAGCAAAGTTGCCAGAATTGATGGCATAATAGCCACTGACATAAACAAGCTATTGGAATGTCTTTTACACTCAGATGCGACAGAGGGCCCCCACCCAGACGGCGGCAGCGCGGGCAGCTATGAACGCCCGCCCTTTTACCGGACAAGCAGCAGTGCCCCCCAGCGCTGGCAACCAAGCAGGACCTCGTCCACTGGCCCCTGGAGTGAGTCGCCCTCCAACAGCTGTTCAAACGGGAGCTGCCCAGGTAAGCAGACTACTCCTGCCCCTGTCTGCTTTTACTTTACTGCCCCATCATTTTTTTTTTTAAAAAAGAGGAAAATATAGAACATTTAAAAACATTCATTGAACAACACTTCTGTTGTTAACCCAAAAGTATGAGGACATTGTTGTATTAGACAAGAACTTAGTAAATGTGGTAATCTAAATATGGTAGATTGGGCATAGGGGCAGGTGACAGCAGCACAGCTTAGCACTACTTAGCCTACAACAAATGATTTGAGTAAATGCTTATAGCACAGATGTACTCTAGGAGTCGGTCAATCTGAGTAAACAATTATAATGGTGTGAAAATTGATTAGCCAATAGCATCAGCTTCACATCAAAAACTGATAACTAATGTCCTTTATTTTCAGTGTTGCCTTCATTGGGCAGTGCCAAGCAAGTGTTAAGCATACATCACAATCTGATTGAATCAAGCATGCTTGTATTAAAAGATTAGCTCTTTGTGCACAGTTCACATTCTAAATATCTTTGCGGTGTTTTTCAGAACCGGTACACCAAGTTCACTTCCAACATGCGCGCAGCCCCTGCAGCGGTGCAGCAAGTGGGGATGCAGCAGCCTCCACCTCAGAGTGTGGTCACCCCAGGCCAAGAACCTTTGACAGCTTCCATGTTGGCCGCTGCGCCACCACAGGAGCAGAAGCAGGTGAGTAAGAGGAGTCACAAAATTATGTAAAAAATGCAGTAGTGGCAGAGGAGTCGTCAGAAGAAGGGGAAAGAAAGGAAATTTGGCGTGCGTTAGCTGAACGGTTTGTTTCCCCATGTTGATCATACCTACTGTCATACTATACCTCAGCATGACGAAGCAGGTATTCCCTGCTTCTTTCAGAGCTGGCAAGATTGCTTTGTCTGCTGTTTTGGTCAAACTATGAACAACACTTCTTGACATGCAACCATTTACCCACCATTAAGGTAGCCACATTCTGACTTCAGGGATGTCTAAACACACCAGTTTGAATGCACTTGTAAAATGTTGTCATCCATAATTATTGCACACGATGGCCTACTCTTCTGAAAGGCAGAACAGGTTTTAACGCGTGCACAAGATGTTCAGCGTGCATTTTTAACTCAGGAACTTGGTTTATAGTCGCATCTGAAGGACTTCCAGGGGAGTGGAGTTGGTACTGATGTTAAATCCAGGGGGAAAATCACCTCCACTCTACCTGGGGCAGGAGATTCATCTGCTGTTCTGCAGTACACTAAAAGCTATTAGATTGTTGCTGCTAAAAACAAAAAAAGGAAGAAAAATTGTGTTGACAATTTCGTGTTGCATATTTAACTACTGCATATCAGTATGATGGCTGTCAACATGATTTGCACTGTACTTCAGTGACTGTCACAAGTGCTGTCAGATTTTTTTCTTTAATCCTGATTTTTGTTGTTGAAAATTTCATTTTCTCTTTGAATAAACAAAATCGCGTGCCTGCTCATTCATGCCCTGCACTGATGGTCTGGGGTTTGAGCTACCACAGAGGTGCCCGTTTTAGTGAACTTTACCATGAGATTAACTGACTCCACTCCCCCAAAAGTCCCTCAGATGAGACTATAAACCAAGGCCCCGTGTGGGAACTCATAACAAAACATTGCGCACACACTAAAACTCGTTCAGCCTTTCAGAAGAATAGGCCATTTCGTGCTGGTAGGAACAAATGACAAACTTAAGAAATAACGCATGCACACAGGTGTTGTGTTTAGACACCATCACCAAAGTCAGAATGCGGCTAAGTTCATGGTGGGTAAAATCGGTCACATACACAAAATCTACCATTGGTGAACCCCGGCGCTCTAGCCAAGAAACAGGAGGATAAAAGAGAGAAACAATCATTTTGCAGGCTTCACATTATCTCTCCACTTACTGTAATACCCATCTCAGCTGTGGTAACCGCGGCTGTCTTCTGTTCCTTTTCAGCCCCCCAAATCCTGCGTCTGAGGAAGAGATTCCCTAGTATAGATTGTGACATTTGTTGACAGATACTGGTTCACCATGCCGAAGAAGTTGATGCCTCTGCGGAAGAGTAGACAGCCATGGTATGCTGCAAAATGGTCCAGGAACAGCAGGTGGAACAACAGACACTGTGTTATGGCTGTGTGTCACCTGTCCGTTTCTTCCATCTTCATCATCTACCATTTGTACATATCCACTACTATCTGTTAGGGGATTTGAGGGTTATTTTTAGGGTTATTTTTTTGGTTTTGTTTGTTTGTTTTTTATACTTTTCTCTTCTTTTTTTTTTACATAAATATAACTTTTACTAGTTTTCTCAGTTTTTGGGGTTTGTTTTTGCATAAATGTAACTTCTTGTCTTTTATTGTGTGGTATTCTTTGTTCTGTTTGGAGTTCAGTACTCTGTGCATCCACCACTGTACCATTTGTCTTAGTGTTCAACTTGAATCCATCATTTTACAGTCGTATGCTAGTTCTCAGCTTGTATTCATCATTGTGCATTTTTTCTCTTTGTTTTCAGTTTGTATGCAACACTTTCCTTTTTGGGGCATTTAAAAAAGAATTAAAGGGTGGGGAGAAGGAGTGGGTGTAGTGTCTTTTTTTCCAAAACATTCTTATTAGATGATTGTGTTTTTATCCATCTTGTGCCTGTGGTGATCAAGTAGTAGTATCTGGGGGCTCTTGCTGGAGAACATTGTGCATGCAGTGACCATTGAAGTAAGTGTAAGTGATAAAACACGATGCGGCTGACCAGTTAGTATATTTCCTTCTATTTTGTGGGCGTGGGTTCGAATCCCACTTCTGACACCATGTAGAACATGCATTCTTTCAAGATCAAATTCTGAGACTTTAGAATGAAGAGCCTGTAGTTTTATTTGCAGCTTCACCAGTCCAGCGCATGCGGAAGTCACGTGATCGTAATTTCTTGTGACGTAGTAAATTAACGTACACTTATCTAGTAAACACACTTGTTCTACAATATTGAATGTAGCATGTTATGTATTGAATCAGGGTGTTGAGGAAATATGTTCAAATAGTATGTTCTCACTACCTGTCATTCATAGTCAGAAGTCGGAGAAAAAAAAATGTATGTTGAATGAACAGGCCTTTGTAAGGATGTAACTGAACTAGTGTTGTCAGTTAATTATAGGAAGGAGCTTGACTTAGGTATTTTGTTTAATGGCTCAACTGGGGTGGTAAGTAGATTACCTCCCATGGATTGTATGGCGTCGTGTTTCTAAATCGAGACACACCTGCGAAGTGTGCGACACTCTGTTTCCTTGGGTGGTGGTTGAAAACTCTCCGTTATGTACACTTTGCCTTCGCTGTAAAATGTAGAATTTATGCAGTCTCTTCACAGAAGCCACATCCCCATTGTCTGACTGTACTGTCGTAGCCGAGGGTTGTACAGAGTTGCGGGCGATAAAATATCTCCATTCTGTTACAAATTGGCGCTGCGAGCAGGATGGAAAAGGACCTGGGTCACTGGCTTGAGCATCAAATATGCTGGTCAGTGAGCCCACTAGTGTACCTCGGGACGCGGTACAAGTCGGCAGGGGTGGATGTGATGGGGTGGTAAGTAGATTACCTCCCATGCCATCAGGGCCCTGTCGCAGCATCGTGGTTCTAAATCGAGATACACCTGCGAAGTGTGCCGCGCTCTGTTTCCTTGGGTAGAGGTTGAAAACACTCCGTTGCATACACTTTGCCTACGCGGTAAACTGTAGAATTTATGCAGCCTCTCTATAGAGGCCACATCCCCACTGTCTGACGGTGCCGTCGTAGCCGAGAAATTGTACAGAGTTGTGGCAGATCAGATATTTCAGTTGTGGCAGATCAAATATCTCCACTCTGTTACATAGGCAAAGAAAGTAGAAAAAGGGGAGACAAAATAAAAAGGTAACAATAATTTGAAAAACTTTAAAAAGGTCCAAAAAAGAAAAACTTTTTTTAAAGATAAAAAAGCAGCATGTTTATCACATTTTGCCCCTCTGCCATGGTTGTGTTGTCTTTAAGGCTTCCTAGCTATTCATTCCGGCAAGAGGGGGGGGGGGGCGATGACAAGATGTATGGTTGTAGGGGTGAGGGGGTATGACTTCCAGAAATCTTGTGCTCAAGCACCCTTTGTCAGTGCTGATTCATTGCTGTCATGTTAGCTTTTCCTAAAGATCTTCCTATCGATTTCAGAAGATCGAGTCAAACTTCTGAGAATATCATCATCCATAACCAAGAAGTTGAAAACGTTTCGAAGTACAAGTATCGGGGAACTATTTTTGGTCACAAGTTAAACTGGAACGCTAACACTGACGCTATTGTCAAAAAGGGGCAACAACCTGTGTATTTTCTAAAGAAGCTTAACTCGTTTTTTTGTTGACAAAAAGATACTTTCTTTGTTCTACAAGTCTTACATAGAGAGTGTTTAAAGTTTTGCTTTCATCTGTTGGTACAATAATCTTAGTGTTAAAAAACAAGAA
>JAUZNI010355181.1:0-11082 GCA_034780235.1 Concholepas concholepas | reverse complement strand
TACCGGCACACAATGGCCTACTCTTCCGAAAGGCGGAACGGGTTTGTAACGTGTGCGCAAGATGTTCTGCGTGCGTTTGCACACGGGGCCTCGGTTTATAGTCTCATCCGAAGGACTAAGTTAGGAAACGATTATTGCCTAATGTCCCTACAGACAAAAAACAAGAAGTCAGTAGTTTCCACAAGTTTTCAATGATTAACAGTTTGTTCTGAAGCGTATTAATTTTTGGTCAAACGCACCAATTCATTCATTTTCATGGTAAAGGTTTTACACAGAGAGCAGATCACTTGATATTGCAGCACCATTTAGTTGTTTTTGTTGTTGTTTTTTTTTCTTTGATAAAGGTTAGCAAATCATGGAAAATGCTGACCAGGTGACCTCTTCCTGTTGACCTTCAAATTCCATCCTACTTCTTTTTTCTCCTTATTACTGCTGGTGCTGCAGTTCTTCTTGAGTAATGTGTTGAACTGTATGTGCACGAGTGTGAATTGGATATTCGCATAGTTATGTTGTAGGCTACATTAAACTTCTTTTGTACCATCTAAACTCAAGAGGGGGTCCCATGAGCTCTGTAAATAAAATAGCCACAAGAAACCTTGAGAGTTCATTGTTGACATGTTTACTGTCAAAAACCACCCCTGTGAGTACAACAACACTCAGCCACTGTCTTCATTCCCCCCAGGGGGCACCACTTCAGTCACAGTCAAGGCCAGCCCCTGCTGGGTCATGATCTGCATAAGGTCACAGGGCAGGAGGGCGGGGTCAATGGTGATTGACGGCTCGATGCTGGACGCCCCAGAGCTGTTGCGGCTACGAGAGGAGGAGGACAGGAAGGGGAAGAGGCCGTGTCCCGAGAGCAGCTCCACGTCACGACTGACGTCATCCAGCTCCATGCCCGGCAGCAGCACTGCAGGGGACGCCGTGTGGAAACGGTCCAGAGCTGCTGTGCTGTAGTCGGGGAGAGAATCCACGTGGTGAGGATTGAACACCAGAGTGACGTTGCTGCCATTACTGGCCGCGGCACCAGAAAACAGGGGTCCCCCTGTAGAGGCAGCGTCGCAGATGAAGTGCGGGACGTTGCTCCGCACGGAGTTGTTCACTGCAGTGGCCTGATGGGACATCATGGTTCTGGCTTCATAGGCCGAGTCAGGCATAAGATAGGGAATGCTACTCCTGCCTGCACTGTTCAGCTGCGGATAAGACACGGTGTTGGTGTCTGCTGGGATGGAGGAAATGAAGTGATAGGGGGTATTGCTTCTGATGGATGCAGTGTCTGGTAGCCAGTGATGAGACCCTCCGCTTCTTAGTCCACTGACATCGGACACAGGGACTCCGGTTTTGGCTGTAGAAACAGAGGCAACATTCCTAGAGGACTGGATATTGTCAGACCTTGGAATGCTGGAAGTGTTGATCCTGAGTAAGGGCTGTTCTTCAAATGCAGCAGGATGAGAATCGCCACTCCCAGCGGTGGAGATATTACCAGGAAGGAAGCTTCTCTCTGGGAATGTGACAGAAGCAGATGGCAGTTGAGACATGTTGCTGCTACTGTCTGAGGCCGACTCCAATGCAAAGGGAGCTACACTGCCCCTGGACAAGTCGGTGGTTACATGGTGTGGGATACCCACTGCTGAAGCCGAGTCTGGTCTGACACTGTGAACACCAGTACTGCTGGAGGTTACAGCATGTGGGAAATGAGTGTAAGCAGTCACAGCACTGGGAGAATGGGAGGGGTATGCAGTGGGCTGGTGTCTATCAGTGGCCAGAACTGCTGGAGGGGACAAAGTGGAATCCATCCTAACAGTGTGTGTGGCTCTGTCTGCTGGTGCTGGACTATCGGCCATCTCCCTGACAGACACGCCGTAGTGTTCAGCACCACGGCCACTACACAACTTGGTGTCGCTGTCTTTCTGCTTTGGGTTTGCCTCTTTCCTTGGTGCTGCTGTTTCATCCACTTCAGCAGCTTTGGATGTTTGAGATTTTCTACTTTTTGAACGCTTTGACCTGGATGGTTTACTAACAGGCCCAGATGGCAGGATTTGAGAAGCCTGGCTGCTGTCATTCCCAACAAATTGATTTGGCCTAGAGACCATCTGACTTGAGCAGACAGACACATTTGGCACATGTGGACTAGGTAATGTCTGTCTGATGTGCTCTGCACTTGTACCATGTGGAAAATTGTCCGATTCTGAACTAGCACCAGTTGCACTCTTGGAATCATGAAGATCAGATGATCTCCATCTGGGACCAACAATGGTGGCGCTTCTTGACGATGAAGACAGTATTTCTTTCAACGCAGGAGATCCGGGAATGTGTACATTTTCTATCCCAGACCTGATCTGACTGACTGCCAGTGATGAAGACACAGTGGAGAATGGACCACAGTTGTCCCTACCTGCTTGACGTGCTTTCCCTGTGTAGGGTGTTTCCTTCAGAACAGCGGACAGTCGTGACTCACTGTATTGTCCACCGTGATGGTCGTCAGATGACAAGCAGCCACTTGAAGATGACCGTGGAGCGGAGATGTTGTGAACAGCTGAGGTTGCTGCCATCTGTCTTTCATTGCCAGTCTGAAGGGGCGTTCCAGCTGACCCTGCTTTGGAAAGTGACACTGCTGATGTGTGAGCGGATGCCAGACTGCTAACACTTTTAGTACTGCTGGGTCCTTTGACTCTGCTCTTCCTCACTTTATGGCTTTTGCTCACAGACCCTACCCCTGCAGGTGGTGTATTCTCCAGGGCTGTGGCTGCAGCTGGTGCTACAGTACAGGGAGTGGTGGTGGATGCTTGGCTGACCTTTGGAGAGTGCTTCTGAAATGCAGACAGTGCTGCATTGGCATTAGGCAAACTCTCCATACTTCTAGACGAGTTGTCACCATTGCTCTTCTTCCTCTGCATTCTAGATCTGCCACTCCCTTTCTGGGCGTCAGTATTTCTGATGGACACCTGACTACTGCCATCTCTATGGGCCACATCCAACACTGGAGACTCGGCACTGCCAGGCTGGACATGATCAGAAGTTGACACCTCCATTTCAACACCAGCATCACCAGAACTGGCAGGGAGGGAGGGAGCAGGCACGGTGATCTCAGCCACACCCACCCCTGCCAAGGACCCCATGCCTTTGCCAGGGGAGGAGATCTGTCGCACCAGGCAGCCAGGGGGCAGTTTGAGGTGAGACAGCAACACCTGCAGCTGCTGCAGGTTCATGGGGCTGGTGATGCACATCATCTGCCGCTTCCCCTCTCGTACCGGCGTGACGCTCACTGGGAACCCTCCTGGCCCTGTCTGGGAGGCTACAGGTGTGGTCTGGGAGGTTACAGGTGTGGCCTGGGAGGCTACAGGTGTGGCCTGGGAGGTTACAGGTGTGGTCTGGGAGGTTACAGGTGTGGCCTGGGAGGCTACAGGTGTGGCCTGGGAGGTTACAGGTGTGGCCTGGGAGGTTACAGGTGTGGCCTGGGAGGTTATGGGTGCGGTCTGTGGTAGTGTGGTCTGGGGCAGGGAGGGCATAGCCTGGGATGTTACCAAAACGGTTTGGGATGCTACGGGTGTGGCCTGCAGTGGTGATGTGACATGCGATGTTGTGTGTATGGTCTGGGTCTGTACGGGGAAGGGTTTAGGCACTGTGGGGCTGGTTTTGGAAGATAACGGTAAGGCTTTGGGTGCTCTTGCCCTGGGCTGATCTTGAGTGGGTGTGGTCTTTGACAATGTGGGTGTGGTCAGATGGGATTCAGGTAATAGTTTGGGTGTAACGTTGGCAGTCTGGAGCAGGGTTTGCTGTGATTTACTGTCAACAGGGATCACAGTCACTGGGAAAAAAGAAGACTGTGTGGAGAGGGATGATGTTTGCTGTGAACTGGGCCGGGCCGACGCGACTGTCTTCTGTGACTGTGTCAACACGCCAGCAGAATGCAAACCCGCTGCCTTCATCAGAAAACCAGAAGATGTGGTTTGTGCTGGAAGATGTTTCTGCTGACGCTGTGTTTTAGATAAAGCAGCTGGCGGAGATGAGGGGACTGGCTGGAAAGCCGACATCTTTTGCTGAGGGAGATGTGTGGTTTGTGGCGGGCAGGTCACCAAAGGAACAGGTACCGCAGGATCAGAGGTGACCTTCCTGACAACTTTAGGGGTTTGACGTTTGGAGCCACGCTGTAGAACGTTTGGAGATGTGAAGACCCCACGTGAGGAGGTTGCCTCACTTGTCCTTGAGGGCACAGAACCTCCAGGGAGGACTGTCAATGCTGGATCTGCCCCTGACACCTGCACCACAGGGAGTGGCTGGTTAGTGACCGGGGCTGCTGAAGCTCCAGTCTGAAACGTCAGGGACTGGGGACCAGTGACTTCAGTGATCTGTCTCTGTCCAGGCACAGTCCTTGTGGGTGACGAAGTCTGGAAGTTCATGACATCAACAGTCTGTCCAGGCACTGTCTGTGTGGGCACTGTCTGCCAGAGTGCTGTCATGTTCTGGGGGGAAGGTGACGCAATGGCTGACGGCAGTGATGTCACTGTTAGCGTTGCAGCGACGGTGTTTGGTAAAACCTCCTGCTGTGATGTTGATGGAGAGGACAAAGCAGACCAGTCTGAAGACTGACCATACTGTGTGACACCGACAGAGGGGGCCTGAGTCTGAACAGCAGGGGTCCATGAACTGGCCACACACGTTACAGAACTGGCAGCACCACAGTCATGGGTCTGCACAGGTTGTGCCACAAGTTTCTCCACAATTCTGGACATCTGTCGTGGTCTGCTGGTAAATATTCTGCTTGGGGTTGCTGATGAGACATGAATATCACTGGACAGAGGAACTGTTCTGGATTGTTCTCCAAGTTCAACCTCAGCCTCATCATCGCCTATGGTACTTGAGATGGACTTTGTCCTCCCAGAGGTTGGATTTCCACAGAGAGTTAGAGAGCCTGTTCCAGGCATTGCCCCGTTATCAAGAGTTCTTGTGTCAGGACATACAGCCATTTTACCACTAAGATTCCTGGCTGTCAAAGGATCACTGGCTGTTGCCACTGTTGTGATGGCTGCAGACGTTCCTTCCACAGAAAGTGCCAAAGCAGATGGAGCTCCAGTCCTTGTCACCGCTGGGCCTTTCTTTTCTACCTTCTTTCTTTGGTTTCTTTTTACAGCTTTCTTCTTTACATTCTTTCCAGGTCTACCACAATCAACATGGCTAACAGCAATGGCAGGAGCTGGATTAGAAGTGTCTGTGGCTGCTGGCAGAGGTGGAAATGATGATGTTGAAAACTGCTGTGGGCATGGTTGTTGTGTACTGACTTTTCTAACAATGTCCATCCTTGTGTGAGCTGCAGAGTCATGGTCAGCCAGGCCTGAAGTGGACATCAGTACTGTGGGAGCGTTTCTCAACACTTGACCATGGCTCACATTCACTTGGCTTGATAACAATGCAGAACTCACGACAGTGGGAGCACTCCTTAACGCCGGGGCATTATTCAAACTGTCTTGGCTTGATGATAACAATGCAGAACTCACCATAGTGGGAGTATTCCTTAACACCTGGGCATAACTGTCCTGACTTGATAATGATGCAAAACCGATTGATGTGGGAGCATTCATCAATGCTTGTGTACAGCTCGAAGTGACCTGGCTTGGTGCTGAAGCAGAACTCAATATTGTGGGAACATTTCTCAACATCTGGTTAGAGCTCAAAGTGACCTGGCTTGGCACAGAGCTGGTTATCAGCACTGTGGGGGCATTCCTCAAGGTGACCTGACCTCCTGATGATGCTGACAGAAGCAGCGTGGGAAGGCTTCGTAAAGGAGGACCAGGGGAGATGCTGGTCTGGTTTGTGGATGAAGCCACTTCAACCCCAGCACCACCATCAGTCCTTGTGGCCACTGCGCCGTGTGTGGCTGCACCAGAAGACAGGACCACACCCGGAGCTGATGATGTTGACGATGAATCACCAGTCGTGGAGAAGGTGTGAGTGGTGCGTGTCCCGTCAGCAGGGCTGGGGAGTGTACGAGAAGAGTTCGTCTGAGAGCCAATGCCAGGCAGCAGAACGGTCTGACCTCCAGGAAGGACAAGGGTGTTGGGGAGGAGGAGAGTGGTGAGGGAGGGTGTTCTGCTGGCTGACACGGTCCCCTTGCCTGAGGACGGCGTGTTCAGAGCATCACATGGTGTCACCGTTACGCTGGACAGCGAAGATGAAGCTGATGGTGTGTCAACAACAGGCGGCTGTCCTATCAGGGCGGATGTGGTGCACGTTTCACTGCCTAGCTGATCACCCCCTTCCACTGCTGCCCTGACAACTGTGGCTGTAGCTGCAGCACTGCTCTTCTTTCCCTTGGGTCTCTTCCTTCCAGAACTGCTGTGTGCAGTTTTTGCTTTCTTGCTGCTCTTTGCAGCTGCTGCAACGGTTTGTGAACCAGGGGCTGGAGTTACTACATCAGGAAGAGTACTGGATGTTGCTGCTGTGCTGAATAAAACAGTTTTGGGTACACCGCTTGCTTGCTGAGCTGCCGCTGTTGACATCAGAGTCTGTGGTATTGACACTGATGAATCAGACGGTTGACCTGTCGACACACCTGACTGTGGCAATGTCACTAAGGGAACAGGTAACTGAGTAGCTGCTGAAGAAACTGACGAAAATGGCACAGATGATGACGACAGACCTTGTGGCAGAACTGTCCATGTCAGAGTCTGAGGAAGAGAGGACGTTGCTGATGGCACGGACAATGGCACATGGCCCAGGACTGTC
Source organism: Concholepas concholepas (assembly GCA_034780235.1). NCBI lineage: Eukaryota > Metazoa > Mollusca > Gastropoda > Neogastropoda > Muricidae > Concholepas > Concholepas concholepas. The sequence goes on along the minus strand of JAUZNI010355181.1, from coordinate 4,362 downwards.
CACGACATTGTCTCGGCCATGCTGGATGCTGAGGATGTTTGAGACACCATGCTGGCTGAAGTCCTCTGTGGTCTCAGGCTGGGTGACACTACAGACAGGGGTAAGGGCTTCACTGATGAAGGGGGGACACCTAAAGCTACAGCAGCAGCAGCAGCAGGTTTAGACAACCCTGAATCTGCGTTCACAGCTGCAGGAACAACTGACTTTCCACTGATCTGCTTCACTGAACTCCTCTGCTGTCCTGCATTCAGACTTAAATCTGGACCTGGGCCTGGGCCTGGGCCTGGGCCTCCCTGACTGCTACACTGATCTCCTACGCTGCTGACCTGTGGACCTGGACGGCTCTGGCTCAGCCCCTTACAGCTCCCTGTGTCCACTTCAGCCCTGATGTCACCTACAGGAGCAGGCTGAGGTCGTGCCAACACCTGGGCCAGGTCTGCAGGAGACTGTAGAAGCAAGGTGACTGGTGCGGTGTTAACACCTGCCGTGTTCACCACCACCTGCTGAGGTGCGGATCCAGGAGCCAGGACCAGGTTTGGGGGCAGGGTGATGATCAGAGGACGTCCTGATGCCTGAGGTTCGCTCAGCATAGCTGAGGTTGAAGTCCCTTCACTCACTGTGACTGATCTGCTGGTGACTGGTAGGGAAACCTGACCTGGCATAGTCATACACAGTGACGTTGACTGCAACCCTGATGACTTTTCCCCATCAGGAAATGCACCACTGTGCGTCCCCTTGGCGTGACTATGGCCCAGCTGGGCAGTGGACTGCTGAGTACCCCCGATATCCACGACAAGGGGTGGAAGGGCTGGCTGTGCTGCAGGTTGGGATCTGTCTCCACTCCCTTGCAAACCTGATGAAGCACCATGTACAGTGATTGCCTGACACCCCCCCCCAGGTCCCTGCCCCATGGCACAGCCAGCCATCAGGTGAGGTAGGGGTTGAGGCATCATTCCTTCAACACCATCACAGACACCTGCAGGCTGAAGTCTGTCTTCTGAGGATCCCGGTGAAACGAGCATCACCGGATTCACAGCATCCTTTGTTGGGTCTGGTCTGTGTGTTGTGGGGGAGACAACTTCAGCAGAAGGGTCAGAAGCGGCTGGGGGTTTGAACCCAGTCACGGTGTCTCTGCCTGACTGCGTCCTGTAGGGCGGTGGTCTGAACAGCTGTTGGTCATCGGGGTCTTGCTGGGGCATCTGAGATGGGTCCCCACTGTGTTGTGGGTGCAGCGTCTGTGGCGTGGCCTCTGTCTGCTGCTGCAGAGATGTGGACTGTTGCCTCTGCTGCTGCAGAGATGTGGACTGTTGCCTCTGCTGCTGCAGAGATGTAGACTGTTGCCTCTGCTGCTGCAGAGATGTGGACTGTTGCCTCTGCTGCTGCACACACTGGCCTGATGCTGACACCTGATCCTGATGGGAGAGAGATGGCGCTGGGCATGAGGGCTGTGTCTCCTGTGGTATGGCTCCACTCCCCACCTGCTGAGGAACACTGGCCTGCAGCACTGGTGCACAATTCTGCAAACTGTGAACAGCTAATGATGACGAGGATAATCCTCCACTCTGCACAGGTTGCGCTGTGGGCTGGAGCATGCTCAAAGATGTCTGCTGCTGGGGTTGTTGTTGTAGCAGTTCTGGCTGAATCCAGGTCACCAAGACTGGAGCGGAAGGTGGTGGTGGTGGGGGTTGTGGTGGAAGGGATGGTGGTGGTGGTGGTTGTTGTGGTGGTGGTAGTGGTGGTGGTGGACCGCCTTGCAGATGCTGGGCAACAGTCACCATCTGCTGTTGTTGCTGCACAGTCCACTGCTGGGTGAGGACATTCTGCTGCTGCTGCTGCACTCCTCTTTCTGTCACACCATCCGCGGGTTCTACCTGCATGACTGACTTGACCTGTGAGGACTCTGTCTGCACGACCTGAGAGCTGACATAAGGGGGCAGCTGACACCCAGGGTCTGTCCACGGGGACTGGCTGCTGGATTTCCAACTGACCTGTGGAAACAGCTGTGATGCCTGCTGATTGAGACCATGCTGCTGCTGCTGCTGATGTTGGCACACCATCTTCTGGACTGTCTGAGGCTGCTGGCCGGACTCCTGACCCCCAGCAGAAAACAGCAACGTCTGCTGTGGGGCCACAGTCACCACACCGGCCTGAGACTGCTGCAAACTCATGCCCTTGTTCAACACGTTTGCAGTGTGGACCTGAAAGGTGTTCCCACTCCACCCTCCTGCCTGGGAGCTGGAGAACACAGTCACTTGTGGCAGGACCTCAGGCTGGGCAGCAGATGGTTGGGAACCTGGAGGAGGAAGGAGCTGAGATGTGGAGGCCTGGGAACCGTACACTGCCTGACCCGCCCCTGCAGTCAGAGGATTTTGCGGGTGACTCTGTCGCTCTGTTGGAACACTGTGTGTCTGCGCGTTGTGCGTGGCTCCGTGAATATTTCTGGTGTTTGGAGACTGGCCGCTGAAAGGAGGCATCAAGAGTGAGGGAAGCGGCTGAGTGCCCAACTCCACAGGCACCTCCGTGTTGGGGGGATTAACAAACTCCTGCGTGGATAACTGATTGTTGGGCATACTGACAGGCGGGGCACCAGACATCACAGGGCTGGCTGTAGCGCTGAACTGGTGCTGTGTGCACGACTGACTGCTGGCCGAGTGGATGACCTGTGCCGACACCACCTGACCGTGGCCTGCGCTGAAGGACACCTGCACAGGTGCTGGACTGCTGGACATGGCAGGTAGCAGCCTCGTAGGTGGCTGAGGGTTGGAAGGTGATGCAAATGTGGCAGAGATGTGAGGGTTGGGCAGTCCAGCCAGCATCTGAGCATTGGGAGGATTGTGCATTCTGGTGACCAGGTGAGTGTTCAGAGGATTGGGTAATCCAGTCACAAACTGAGTGATAGGAGCACTGGGTAGTCCAGCCACTACCTGGGTATTGGCAGGGTTGGGTATTCCGGCCACTAACTGATTATTGGGCACTCCAGTCACCATCTGATTATTGGGCACCCCAGCCACCATCTGATTATTGGGCATTCCAGTCACTATCTGATTATTGGGCATTCCAGTCACTATCTGATTATTGGGCACCCCAGCAATTATCTGATTATTGGGAACTCCGGCAATTATCTGATTATTGGGTACCCCGACAACCGTTTGATTATTGGGCACTCCAGCCATCGTCTGATTAGTGGGCACCCCGACCACCATTTGATTATTGGGCAATCCGACAACTGTCTGATTATTGGGCATTCTGACAACTGTCTGATTATTGGGCACTCCAGCCACCATCTGATTATTGGGCACCCCAACAACTGTCTGATTATTGGGCACTCCGGTCACCATATGATTATTGGGCGCACTGACAACTGCATGATTATAGGGCACTCTGGACGCTATCTGATTATTGGGCACTCCGGGCACCGTCTGATTATTGGGCACTCCGGCCGCTGTCTGACTATTGGGCACCCCGGCCACTATCTGATTATTGGGCACCCCGGCCACTATATGATTATTGGGCACTCCGGCCACTGTCTGATTATTGGGCACCCCGGCCACTGTCTGATTATTGGGCACTCCGGCCACTATCTGATTATTGGGCACTCCGGCCATTATCTGATTATTGGGCACCCCTGGCATTATCTGATTATTGGGCACCCCAGCCACCATCTGATTATTGGGCACTCCGGCCACCACCTGATTAGTGGGCACTCCAGCCTGATTAGTGGGCACTCCTGGCATTATCTGATTATTGGGCACCCCAGCCACCATCTGATTATTGGGCACGGCAGCCACCGTCTGAGTGTTTGCAGGAGCGGGAAGTGCAGCACAGAGCTGGGTGTGAGGGGGAAGGAGGGGGTCCGCAGCCACTGTCAGGGGCGCAGCAGGCTGCAGCGTGGCCAGCTGGTGCTGCAGGCTGTTGATGGACGCCACCAGCTGCTGCTGCACCGTCTGCATCTGGGTCATCTGCTGCAGCACTTGCTGCTGGACGCTGGCCATCCTCTGCTGCAACACACAGCGCTGGGTCAGTGAACTGAACGAGATGACAGGATTTGCGCTACTTTCATTTTAAGCAAGGGAAAGAGCATACATTCACTGGTCAGACAGACAAAAGACACTAATAACTTTGTTGTCTTTAAGCATGATAGTCTTGTCAATGAAATATTTTCTAGTCCTTCGGATGAGACTATAAACCGAGGCCCCGTGTGCGAACGCACGCAGAACATCTTGCGCACACATTAAAAGCCCGTTCCGCCTTTCGGAAGAGTAGGCCATTGTGTGCCGGTAGGAATGGATGACACAAAAAACCCAGCATGCACATAGGTGTTGTGTTTAGACACCATCCCCGAAGTCGGAATGTGGCTACCTA
>JAUZNI010355180.1:0-16525 GCA_034780235.1 Concholepas concholepas | reverse complement strand
AACTATGTAAACACAAACAGATGACATAACAAAAACAATATCAAACACAACAATACACAAGGAATATGATATGAAAAACATGATCCGAGACAACAATCTAACAGGCAACATACTGAAACAAGAGCGAAAAACAGCAGCAAAAATGACCAGAGGACATACAAAAAGAAAACAGTATGACATATAAGAACATGAGGACATATACACACAGGAGGACATACAAAAACATGAGGACATACAAAAACAAGAGGACATACAAAAACAACACGAGGACATACAAAAACAAAACATGAGGACATACAAACACAAGAAAGAGGACATACAAAAACAACACATACTAACAAAGAAGTCAGCATCAAATGACAGCAACATATAAACACAGCACATGGATAATCCTGGACACACCAACCTGGATTTCTCCTCAGTGATTTTGGCCGGTCCACTCCATACGTTCGTCTCTTCTTCCTTCGCTTTGTCCTCTTTCCTCGACGTCTTGTCACCACATGTTTCCCCCTTTGTCCGATCCTCTTCCTCTGAGCTTTCACCTAAAAAAAAAAAAAACAACACAATTGTGACACTCCACCACGAAATGAGCCGCTTAGCACCTGACCCACTTTTCCGCTAGCAGCCATTTTAGGCAGGTGGGGATCAGGTTGTCGATTTTGAGAATTTGATAGATTATAAAACTATAGCCATTATTTTACCTTTAAATGAAATATCCAGGCATAATTTTGTTTCCTTTTGCTTTTAAACATGTTTTAAAAATACCCACGCCCTCATTCTGACCACCTATGACAATGCTAAACTTGTCAATTTCCCATTTTGTCACTTCCTACAGTACATCATTTCAATTTGCAATACCATCTCATAGAATTGTCCGATTTTCAATCTGTTTTTTTGTATTAAACCAACCGTTTGAGATAGAGAGCATGTCTTGTTTGCATCGGGGTTTTGGGGGTTTTTTTCTTTTCATTCCTCAGCTAGAGCTCCGAGGTTCACCAATGGTGAGATATTTGGCAATATGTTTACTCACCAATAAGGTAACCACATTCCAACTTTGGGGGCGATGTCTAAACACGAGACCAGTATGGATGCAGTTTTTATAAGTTTTGTCCTCTGTTCCCACTAGCACAAATGGCCTACTCTTCTAATAGGCAGGACAGATTTCAACATGTGCATGAGATGTTCTGCATGCTTCCCACACAGAACCTCAGTTTTTAGTCTTATTTAGGGATTTTCTGGGGAGTGGATTCGGCACTGATGTTAACTCCAAGGGAAAAAACTCCTTGAACAGGCACCTCAGTGATGGCTTGAATAACAAGCCCAGGTCATCAGTTCACGAGCGCAATATTCTAACCACCAGGCTATACCGTCCCCCGGAATAATAATTAAAAAGAAACAAACATGTCCACTTCTCTCACACACCCTCCACCATACTCACAAGAAATGATAAAACAAAAATCGGTTCCTTTTAGTATATGTATTTTTTTTATTTCCAAAAATTTTTTCTTTCTTTAATATTTTTTCTTTTTTTTTTTAGTATGTATCAGGAAAAAAAACGTTCCAGGCATGGTCATCAAGCCAGTCAGATACACAACCCATGTTGCAGTACACGTTGTACAGAATATGTCGGTGTTACATGATAGTTATTGAATACAGTGAAACTGTTGTTACACCACATAGTGAAATGGTATTATAGTTATGTGGGAATGTTCCCAGACACAAGAAACAAACTTGCTCATCACCACACTCCTTCCTGGTCATGTCTTTCTGTTGAACCTCAGCTAAAGAAGAAAAAAAAAAATCAGGGAACAGGGGAGACCCTTTTGATGGAATGAAGAACCGGAGATATGAGTATTATTAATTTTTGGGAGAAACGTTAAAAATAACAACAAAAAAACACAATTCTACCTATCACCCCCCGAAAAAGCTTAATTCAAACTGGTAGGGAAGAGAAAAAGCCTTTGGAAAAGCCTTAGGGGGAAAAGATGTTAAAACATTGAGAAAAAAAAAATGTTTTAATGAAAAAAAATTTAACAGGGAAGGAAAACATGATTTCACACTCAAAAGTGTCACACCACAACAGTTTCATCAACAATTTCTTTTTACAATAATATCAATGTACAATCCTTGTTTTGAGACAACGTGATGGGAAATGGACACAACTGTACTTACTTACATCATAGCCGTGGAACATGAACAATGGCGGTGGTGAAAGGTGGATCAGTGAGTTCCTTTATGAGATGATACACAGGCATGAAATGTGCACTCACAGCATAGCATCCCTGAAGCACAACGCCTTGTAGAAAACACAATGACTATGAAGCATGCATGACTGATTCATTGGTGCTGGTCAGCAAAAATAACATGACCATGTAAAAACTATAAACAACTACTCATCTAGCATGCTATTTCTTGAGAAAAACTGACTAATACATAATTCAAAAAAATCAAACAAATGCAATAAATCCAAAAGCTCAACCTGTGCAGCAAGTCAAGGAGAAAATGCATACAGATGTCCCCTTTTACCCCCATCCATTCTGCAAAAGATGTCGTTATTCACAGTAACCTTTCCGCCTACAATAGCAAGAGCGTTATCGGTACTATGCCTTACATGTTGATCTGGATGTTGAACACTGACAAGACCAGTTACAGTCTAGGCATGGCATGGAATGGTATGGCATGGCAATGAACACATGGCAATTACTGATGCCAGAAAGCACAGTTTCAGTTAACTGCTGAATGAAATCCATCTTAGAAATTTCACCTGAAAGTCATCTAGCATTGGACAGCAGTGGTTCATGCTAAGTTTCGGACAAGAAATATGCTCATTTTTGGCATGTTTCCTTTTTCAGTGTAAAATATACAGGTCAAAATCCAGATCTTGATGATACGCATTGTACCAATACTGACTGCACCATCTGTAGAGGTTACAGAATATGAGGGGGGTGAGATGGGACATCTTACGACCACTCTTCCGTTATTCAATGCTTCTAATATTTGTGGAGATCAGTCAGTTGTCATTTCTGATGAGAATCAAAATAAAGATCTGTCCACATGATTTGCATCAAACCCTGTGTCATTCAATGTCTCTCTATTGAAACCATTGGTCTTACGGATCAGAATGCACACAGATCAAAGAAAAAAGATATTCAGCATTACTTGTAATGGTTGGCTGCAGAAAATGACATTTGCATAAAAAAAAATACTTGCATCAGATCATTCAAAATTGTTACCCCAAAAAAGTAGTAAACAGCTGAACAATTCTTTTCCATTTAAAGCTCAATTTTGTTAACTTCAAGACATTAACTTTGCTGCTTCAAAAATATTTACTTTTTATTATGCATATATATGAGTTAAATTATTCTGCATAGTTTTTTAAGCTTTTCACTGCAGAATATTTCAGCTCAACAGTTATATTTTCTTACCTTGTGTTTGGACACGTTTCATTCAATTTTCCCCCCCCCCAAAAAAGTATCACTCCAAATTTGTATGATAATAAACGATTTAATACTAGCATGGTAAAGACTGTGGCCTAATCTTACTTCAAGATGGATCTCAATTTTGTTTTTCTTACATTGAAATTTCTGGGGCTTCAAGATGACAAAAAGTGCAAAAATAAAACCCACATCCAACCCTCAAAAAACTCCTTGCCAGTGTAGAGCTTTTAGTCCAGCATATCCACAGAAGGAAAAAACAAATCTCACAAAGGAAAAACAAATCACTCACCATAAAAAAAACAAAAGCGTCGCTGTGAAAAGCTGTTTTCTGAGTGTGTCGGCAATATGTCCTCCACAAAAAATAAGCAAAGAACAGTTGACAGCATAACTAAAGCACATAATCAATTGTTTGCCCTAAAACCAGTATTGCACTTTACATTTTAACACCAAAAAAAAAGAAAAAAAAGAAGAAAATGCGTAGCAGGGAACATCTTTAAAACATATTGCTGTAGTTACCTGTCTTTTAAAAAAAACAACAAAAAAAACAATAAAAGCAATAAAAACGTCAAACTACAAACAAAACCAAAAAAAAAAGAAAGGAAATGTTTCTGCTGATGAGAAATGGTGACCCATGGTATGGATGATATCAATCACATTGACTTGATTTTAAGCACAGCGCGCACAGAACAAAGAGACTTGGTCACAGTACCACGGCATGCCAAAATTCAACAGCATTCAACATTTACATCATGATGGAGTTTTTACACTGGAAGAGATTCACACCATAAGCCCAAGATGTTAAGATGACATGATTCACGGTGCGGATGCTGACTCAATTTGTTAAAAAAAAAAAGAAGAAAAAAAAAAGCAAAGTGCTTTGAACACCAAAGCTTCAAAACATGTGTGGAGAAAATATTTATCACACACCACACACACACACACACACAGTGGTAACCTTTTCTGGTTTTCAGAACACAGACGTACGTTAAACAATATATTTAACAATATATTACTCTCTTGAAACAAAAAAAAAAAATACTTGACAATAATTAAGATCTTGGTGAAAGGCCCAAAAACAAAAAAAAACACCCTTCTAACTTTTGTCTTGTTGCAAAACTTTCACATTTTGGTTTAAAAATTGATCCTGTCATAGAATCTCACAACTGAATAAGAAAGAAAAAACCAAAAAGAAACCAAACCAATCAAAAAAACGTATCAAAATTTACAGTGCAAAATTTGCATTAGCAGAGGAGTACATTTCTTGTACACAGCTACATAGAGTAACTCATATTTAGTGCCTACAATTCTGATTCACCGATACCTTATACAAGAAAAGTTTACTCCAATACATCAGGTACATCTGAACTGAAAAAAGTACACACTTTATGAAGAAATAGGATCCACGAAGAACAAAAATGTTACAAATAAATGATGTTTATACTTGTAATCTACAAAGATTGTACACAATAAACACCCCCCACCCCATCCACCTGAAAAAAATCAGAAGTGTATAGTACCTGCCACTAACAAATAATAACTTAAATGCCAATCACGAAGATCAAAACAATCATCATTTTGTACATATTTCTCCGGAACAGCTCTGAATGAGCTCAATGTTACTTAAAACACCAACACAACCTTCTCAATTGATCATAGCACTAAAAATCTTTGCTTTTAATCATTAATTAATTAAATAAAACTAATTTATCATGATAATTTTAGAAGTAAATCTTCACAATTTAAAATTATATGCAGGTTACAAAACTATCCATCATGATATATGATGTTCTGTTGAGCTTATTCTTAAAAAAGGAAAGAAAATAAAAGCAAACCTTCCCAACTGAAAAGTCATTAAACTTTAAAAAGCAAGGCTGCTAAGAACTTTAAAACAGACTCATCATTTTATCAAGAGCAACAATACAAAACAAAACTCTGCTTCCGAAATAAAAATGAGCCATAATTTGCAACTACAAAAAGCCTTTTCCTTCCACATCAAAGTCTACCCAGACAATAAGGCACTAGCAAGACGACTCTGTCAGACAAACAAACAGAAAAAAACACACACACAGCTGCTAAAAGCAGAAATAATATTCTGTGACAGCTGTGAAAGTCACATACAATTCATGTATAAAACAAAAAATAAATAAAGTAGTCATTCAGACTAGTGATGTAGACCGCAGAACGGTTTTCGCGCTCATGCATCATACATAGCATGCTTTCCGATTCGAGGGACGGGCATGTCCAGTCGACAGCGGTACGCTTCTGCCGTCACCAACGTTGCAGTCATACACTTTTCGAAAAAGGCAGTCCACAACTCTGGTTTCCGCTCGTTACGCAGACTGCACACAAAAAGAGGATTCACATGCCATTCATCTCCTGGTAAGTTGTGATGTACAGTAGTATAGATGACAATGAAAATGTATGCTCTCTTATACATCAGTCAAAGCAACCTTAGAAAGGTGCGGTGACATAACTTTCAATAATTTGGCAGCAAAACAAAAAGAACACTGAATTTGACAAATTGAAACATGAGATGGGATAGCCTTGTAGTTAGTGCATTGAGCTCACAATCTGATGGTGGGGTTTCAAGCCACCATGAGACACCGATTTGTAGAGCTTTTTCTGGGATGACAAAATTACAACAATTACAGAATGAAAACAAAATGCATATACACTGGTGTCGTATTGTCGTAATTGTGTGTTAAGACATCATCCCTGAAGTAGGAATGCAGCTACCTTGATAGTCTGCAAACATTCGCATACACAAAATCTCACCATTGATGAACCTCAGAGCTACAGCCGAGGAATAAAATGAAAAAAAACCTAAACCCAAACAAACCAACAGTAAACTGAAATCCTTCACATAAAATAAATTTCTGGGGAAGTTTTAAAATCTTATAAAGAGATCCACATACCATTAGGGATTTGGCTATATGGTGAGGTTTCCCTAAAAAGAAAGACTGACAAGAAGGATGGAGAGGAGTTGGTGTAGGTGAAGTGGGGAGGGGTGGGGTTCAAACGCTAAGAAAACCATTTCCCAAGGAAGCATAGAGAGATAGCATTATAAAATATTCAATGAATACACTATCAAAATTTGAGGGTGATAATGCTCTAAAACAAAACCAAAGACAGCACCACTCAAATGTACAAAAGCAAGAGGGAAATCCAAAATACACTGAAAGAAACTAAACTTACAAATAATATAAAACATTTTTTTATAACCCTGTAAAACAAATTAGGCCATAGCCACATTTTATTGCTAATAACATTAGGCGAACAGACAGAGGAAATAATATTTAAATCATCTGTCTCCCATTTATTACTTGACAGTACAAACATTTATACACCTTCGAACAAAACCTGCATCCCAACCAAACAAACTGGCAGTTCGTTTCAAGATAAATGCATTTCTGTCTCCCCCCTCCCAATGCCATCTGACCATGAGTAATGGCCTGGTTGCCAGTCTCTTGGATGAGACACTGAACTAAGTTCCTGAATGTATCACCCATTTAGCACAAATAAATGATACTCCGCCATCTTGAAAAAATGTCATAAGCAAAAATTCTCACAGATATCTGAGATAACCATACAAACATACACACACACACACCATACATACACGCATATACTGACTGTGGCCACAACATGGGCTTCATGCCAGAAAAGAGTAACCTGAATTTTTCATGAAGAGAAATTAGTTGTGATGAAGACATAACTCAATATAATACAGTACCTGTTGCAGACAGTCCTTTAGGCATCATCACCACGGCCCCACATAATCAAAACAATATGACCCAGAGCAAACATAAAATCTACACAATGGAAGACCCTGACCACAACAGATAATGTCTCTTACTGCTACAAATGATGACTTCTGCTACAAATGATGAAACAGAAAACAAAAGAACATAAAAGAAAAAGTACAGACCTGCAGGAAAACAGAACCCCTCTTCCAAGCCAGGAGTGGTCTAAACGCTAGAGAAACGCTACCAACCAACACTCACTTGCTGTCGATCCCCAACTCTGCCCCCGACCGATCAGTTGTCAGCTTCGGGCAATACATGGCACACAAGAGACAAGGCATGCATGTTAATGATGCTTACAAGAGAGGTTGAGGACGAGGTTTCTGTGGCAACACTGTCATCCGGCGCTGAGTCTGCAGCATGGCCGTTGACATGTTGAGCATCTGGCTGTTCCATCACACTTGAGTTTGCTGCTTTGTGACCGAAAAGCAAAATACAATCAATCAAATGAATACGGTAGTTGTTTTTTTTAAGTGTTGTCTTCTCACAGACATTTATCACTTTTTTTTTTTAACTGTATTTTAAATTAACATCAATGACTGAAAGTCTCAGATTTAAAAAAAAGAAAGAAAAAAAAGAAACTGATATCTATTCGAATCCAGTACCTATGGTTTTCTGTTTCAAAAAATGCTAGCTTGTCATAGACATGATCAGTCTTTAATCTGTACTTAGAAATATTTGGAAACTTTAAAAGAAAATGTGTGTTTTACGTCATGTAGTGAAGCTGAGAGATATTTTTCCATATGTAAGTGGTGGACAATAAAGATTGTATCTTGAAATAGTTCTGTATCAAAAAAACAAGCAAACCAACCTGAATTCCAATGCAGAACTGAGTACAAAGTCTAAATCAAGCTCCAGCACAATGTTATGGGCTCTTTCAGTAGCTAGTAACTCCACCCCAGTCTTTTTAGCCACTTTAACTGAATGATTGAATGATAAAAAAAATGTGTTTTATTTCATCTTCTTTTTTTTCTGGTTAAGCACTGGTTTCTAATCAAGGTCACAGTTCAGGGTTTGGAGATTCAAGCTATCTAGAAGGGGAACAAATGATGGCCAGCTAAAAACTTCGTACATTTCTGCTTCTTTTTCACCATTTGATACTGAGAAAATTGCCACTGTACCACCGTAAGCTACCCTGGAAGGACTCAATGAAGAATATCTGTCAATCCTGGTGTTCCCTTGTTCCATGTAAAGAAGCTAATGCATGTGTGTGGGCTTGGTTAGTTGATTTTGTATTGAAAATATTAAAAAAAGTAACCTACATTAACATAAGTGAAAGCTGGAGGCACTTATCTTCTTTTCGGGTTCAATATAGGGGAGGTTAGTGATACTTGCTGTTTGTTAAACAATACTGTTACAACTATGCTGATTTCTTTGTCTTTATCTAATAGTGATATACTTGCATTACTCCACTTGAAATCAATTAAAGCAAAAAAATTACCCACACAGCAAGAACAAAAAAGAAAGAAAACAATACATACCTGTTTCCTGTACAACTTTGCCAGTTGAGGAAATCAGCTGGGAGGAAGATGATTCTTCCGGCTCCTCTTTGGAGCCACCGTTCGGCTCCTCTTTGGAGCCACCGTTCGGCTCCTCTTTGGAGCCACCATTTGGCTCCTCTTTGGAGCCACCTTCCGGCTCCTCTTTGGAGCCACCGTTCGGCTCCACTTTGGAGCCACCGTTCGGCTCCTCTTTGGAGCCACCTTCAAGCTCCTCTTTGGAGCCACCTTCCGGCTTCTCTTTGGAGCCACTTTCCGGCTCCTCTTTGGAGCCACTTTCCGGCTCCTCTTTGGAGCCACTTTCCAGCTCCTCTTTGGAGCCACTTTCCGGCTTCTCTTTGGAGGCACTTTCCGGCTCCTCTTTGAAGCCACATTCAGGCTCCTCTTTGGAGCCATCTTCCGGCACCTTTTTGGAGGCAGCTTCCGGCTCCTCTTTGGAGCCACCCTCAGGCTCATCTTTGGAGCCACCTTCCGGCTCCTCTTTGGAGCCACCTTCCGGCTCCTCTTTGGAGCCACCTTCCGGCTCCTTTTTGGAGCCACCTTCCGGCTCCTCTTTGGAGCCACCTTCCAGCTCCTTTTTGAAGCCATCATCTTCCTCTAAAGAGGCCATCTGCTTATCGTCTTTGGGGGAACTATTAGCACTGTCTTCAGGGGCAGGTGCGCAACTGCCGTCAGCATCTTCAGATGCTGCTTCCTCCTCCTCCTCCTCTATCACTTTATCTGAGGCAGTTGCTGTGTTGGGGAGAGCCTCCCCTTGAGGTACCGTGTCATCCTCGACAGGCGGTACAATGTCTTCTTCCATGTCGTCTTCTTCAATCTCGTTGAGTTCTGGGGAAGAGAATTCTTCCTGCACAGAAGCATGGGTAGTGAGAGAGCTGCTAGACTGCTGCTGCGGTTCACCAGCAGCACAAAGTTCATCAGCAAGAGAAGCTCCGGCGTCTTGTTCTTCCTCTCTGTCTTGAGACTGGGTCCCTGCAGACACCTCCTCAGTCTGACTGGTTGGGTCTCTAGGGCTTTCCATCTCTGAGGACGTGTTGAAATGTTCATCGCGTTCCTCATCAATATCTGGACTGAGGAACTCCTCTTCCTCTTCTTCATCCTCCTCATAATATTGCTCTGCATCCTCATAAGCAGACGCATCAGGAATTTCATTTTCTTTTGCGAGATCCTTGCTTGCTTCTTCCTCTTCTTCCTCTTCTTCTTCTTCTTCCTCCTCCTGGACTTGATCCAGGCTTTCACCATCACTGGAAGTGGGTTTACCCTCTTGTGAAGCTTTTTTGTGGTCTGGATCTGCCTTGCAGTTAGATGTCTTTGGTGAGCAGTCGGATGCTCTGGAAGAGGTTGATGATCGACACTTTCTCTGCTGCTTTGGAGCCCCGCCAAAACCTGAGCGGGCAGACGCAGCCTGAAGTTCGGCAGAAGTGGGCAAGAAGACGGGAGCCTCAGGGTTCAGCCTGCCGCTGCTCCGCCTGAACATTTCTCCTTCGTCCTCTGTGGTGTTCGCATGCATGTCCGAGTCTGTGCCTGTGTAGTCCTCCCACTCATCTGTGCTGCCGATAGATATGGACTGAGACAAGCTTGCTGGTCGACCCTCATAGATGCTGCTGTCCTGGCTAGAAGTGGAAGCGAGTGGTGGGATAGATGATGCTCCTTTACTGTGAGGCACATCAGCATCTTGGAACTGTGGATGCTGTTGTTGTTGTTGCTGTTGCTTCTGCTTGGTTGGGCTTCGTCGACCAGGCTTTCTCTTGGGCGGGGAGGTTTTTCTCTTTTCAACCTCTTCATCGGGGCCATATTCTACCTCAACGGAATGATCATCAGAGCCACGAGACTTGTCAATCTTCACCACCAGCATGTCATTGGAGCACTCCACCGTGCGGGCGTCATCCCCACCTGACCACGTTCGTGGGCGTGGTGGTTTTTCCCCAGGCCCTCCAGGCTGCTGGGCTCGCCCCCGCCCCCTCCCTCTTCCACGACCCCGGCCTGCTGGAGGTTTGCGATCGCTCTCAACCATCTGTTGTGCCCCTTGCATCATACCTGGAGCTGGGAAAGAAGAATAAAACAGATTGTTACATTCTGTATAAAAACTTCTTTTTTTATAATCTAGGACAGAACTGTTGTTTAATCTGATCCAAGATTCAGCACAAAGTCTGTTTTTCTATCATTTGAATGACAAACATGAGCTTTTATTTCTTCTTCTTTGTCGAATGCTCGGACAGTAACTATCATTGTCAGAGATTTGACTTAATTCCATATCTTCTTAATTTCATTTCTATTAAAACGAACAAAGCACCATCAAACCAACAATGCTTAAAATGTGCAAACAGGTAATCAAAAGGTACCAAATTAATGTGAAAATGTCCTCCAAAAAAGAAAAGAAAAGAAAGCTTCCAAGCTGTATACCCATCATTTTACATGTACACATGTTAAAAAATGTGAAAAACACAAATCAGCTTTTGATTGAAATCTGGATAAACTTTGTCATGCATATGCTGCACAAAACAGACAAAACTACTATGCTACTGCTATAGTTCAAAACTTTTCCTTAATATGAAAGATAGATAAGAACAGGAAACAAAATCTTTATACAATATCAAGACAGCTTCTGTTTCTCACAAAAAAGACAGAGGTTTACAACTTCAAGCCAACAGTTCTGAAGTTACCCACAAGTTAGCAGACACACACACACACACCAGAAAAGAGAGGTACAGGGGAACAAATGGAAACACTTCCTCAAAGAAAGGAAGCACCAAGCTGTCCATACACCTGTTGTTTTACCTATGCATGCTGCAGCAAAAGTAACAGATATATATACATGTAAATATAGATAAGCTTCTTCTTCAAAACATTAAGCAGCATCATAAAAACTTTATTTCACGTCCCTTGGACATCAAAATCAGATATTGCAAAACTCCAAATCATTGTTTTAAAATACACAAATGCTGCATAATGTATAAATCAAGACCTAATACCTCAGCAGAGAAGCAATGTACACTTTTATTTTCACTGATAACTAGCTAAGCAACATTCATCTCATGATTTACTAAAAGGTCATGTTTCTTATCAATATTGATTAACATTACAAAGAAGCCTATGATATTTGAAGTTCTTTTTTCTGCAATAGTGTACTTTAAAAATAATATCACAAAGTGATATGTTCTTGAAAATGTCTTAACCATGCTAATACTCCCTTTCAAAGTTATCATTTATGGTTCCATGTTCAACATTTTACTTGTGGATGATAACTGAGGGCTCAAGATTCAGCACATCACTGAAAAAAAAGAGACATTAATCTGTAGGAATTCTTTCCATTATCATCAACAATAGATTCAGCAACCAAAATCAAAAAGACACCCATATTTCTTATTCTGTGTCATATTTTCTTCTTTTTCATTTTTCTTCTCCTTTCATTTTTATTTTTCAAAATGCTTCTTCCAGAGAACACGACATTAGCATGCATTCTCCTTTGTAATATGAATTGTGATTACAAGATTCTGTTCACCAGTGCTGTACTTTTACTGCTTGTATATTTGTCTGATTATACTGATTCAAACCCTACAAAATGTTTTTAAAAAAATTTCTTCCTCAACTTTACTAATCTATGATACATAAACTTACATGAACATACATGCAAGGAAGGTACAGGGGAAAAAAAGGGAAACAACTGTTGCAAGTAAATGTTTTTCGCTAGACTGACATTGCTCTTATACAACACAGTCAGATTACATCAAGGCACAGCTTGTATTTTATGAAAGATGCAGGTATCCAGGAAAAAATACAAGACAGAGGAAATAAAATCTTTGGATGCTAATGTCAAACACAAACTGAAAGTATATTCAAGGGCAAAGAAGTTCTGTCAGCACATAGTCATGCACTCTTTTCCTCTTTCAGTCTAAAAAGCGCTTCGATTTGTTTGCTTTACAAGATTCAGCGCTATATAAATATCATACATTATTATTATTATTATAATGATAGTGTGATTTGCTTGTAATATTGATGTATAGATCTTGTTCTTTTCAGTCATTTCAATGACCCATATAAGATTTTAACGCTATAAATCTTCATTTATATAACTCACCAACCAAACGGTACCAAAGATCATAAGAATATATTTACAAACAAAAGTAGCTGGTTTTAGGGTGAGGGTTTTTGCTTTTTGGTTAGGTGGTGGTTGTTTCATTTTACTGGCATTTCTATAGCCAGAAATCCAGAAATTTGCTGGTATCAGTAACACTGACAATTGCTATGTTTTGTTGAGTAGTCACATTGGCATATTTAGTGCTCTAACCCTACATATGCAAAATACCACTTATCAAGCCTCATCCTACTGATAACTGCTTATTGGCAAAGCCAAACTGAGTCAAATGTTCAGTGGCAACCGAAGAAATTGAATATGAAGTTATGAGACTGGAGAACATATGGCTTTCGAATCTGAGACATTCTTTTTTGTTACAATATTAAAGAGCATAAGAATGATGATACGATTACAGAGTTCCAGTTAGATGTAAGACTACGTGACTAGGTTATGATCTCTGTTTTATTTTTCAACGCATCCTGGTATCAACCAGACCCAAGTGTAACCGCAGACACCTGCCCTGCAGAGTAGGTCACAACAGCCTTAGCTGTGTCATTTGAGCAACATCCTCAATTACACATTTGTGAAGATAATATTCAACTATGCAGAGCCAGTTTTCCCACTGTGAACAAAACAGACTACAGTCTAGATGAAAAATGACTTCTCCTCTACTTTCAAATCCATAGGGAGTCAGTCAATGGAGCACTACCCAGAAGAGATATTCACCAAATTCCTCCATATCTCTTGGTTATATATGCCAAAGCCTTGATGTCTGCATATAGTTTCTCTATTCTGCATGCATTGCAGAAATATGGCATGAGCCTCCAAAAATCCTTCAAAAATACTTTCCTTTTTTTTTTTTTTTCATTCCTCGGCTAAAGCTCAGAGATTCACCAATGGTGACATTTTTGCATTTGCAACCGCTTTTGCCCACCATTAAGGTAGCTGCATTCTGACTTCAGGGATGATGTCTAAACACGACACCAGTGTACATGCATTTTTAAAATACAATTTTTGTCAGCCCTTCTTACCAGCATGAATGGTCTATTCTTCCGAAAGGCAGAACGGGTTTTGATGTGTGCACAAGATGTTCTGCATGCGTTCACACATGAGGCCTTGGTTTATACTCTCATCCAAAGGACTTTTTGGGGAGTAGAGTTAGTACTGATCTCCAGGGGAAAATCCCCTTGGACGACGCCTCAGTGGTACCTCAAACCTGGGCTTGATCGCGGGCCATTAAATCATGAGCACAATGCTCTAACCACTAGGCTATCCCATCCCCCTGTACTTTCCTCTCATAAGAGTAAACCCTGTACTCCCAGCTGAAAAAGTCTGATGTGTTGATTACTTGCATAAAGGCAGCTGGAATAATTGCAGTTTTACAATCTAAGATGATTACATTACATCTGATTATCATATAAATATATACGATGCACTTTATGAGTTGGTATGATTATGATTTTGCTACCTGAACTCTATAAACTAAATATGGGTTATCATATTGATCAGTACACTGCACCCAAGTGTGCCTACTACACCGCAAACAAACCAAGCAAAGAAACGGTGGTGCTCACAAACAAAATCAAAACACAACAAAAACAAAAAAAGTCATGGTCCGAACTCAGTATAAGCTTAAGTTAAAACTTAACTACACTTTGATTCAAAATTAACATTTCAACAGATGCCTTAAGTTAAAATTTCTGCCACACTTTGACCTAAAGTTAATATTTTAACAGACTCAAATAGTTACAGTCCATAAAAAAGCTGAAAAACCCCCAAAACAAACCCTTCTATCCAAAAAACTTTTTTTTTAAACAGATCTATGCTTTCTTATTTGTGAAAATCACTCTCTGAACCCACTTCAGCAAAGCGTTCCTGGCTTAAACTTAATTATCCAAGAAAATAATACATGTCATCAAAAAATATATGAGAATCTAGTATCGAGTATAGTTCACTTTCAAGTACAAGTCAAACTTATCATTCACTTGATTTGGAATAAATAACGACACAACTAAGTACACAAACACACACACACACACACTCTCACTCTCTTTCATATGCGTCTGCGTCTCTCTCTCTACTGAGAAAACTGTTATCAAGTTTCAGAACAAAATTCTAAAAAATTAATTATTCAAGAAAAGAGATAAGTGGAGTTAAGTAGATTTAAAAAAAGAATAATAAAGTGTAAATATGTCTGCCAGGGTTGGAAACCAATAGGAATGCAGCATTAAGGATATATAATTTTATTAAGAAACAAAGAGTGCATAAACAATATGCAGAGCAAGAAAAAAAAAAAAAAACGGTGCAAGAGCATGCACAGCAAGCTTCGAAAAAATAAAAACCAGAACAAAAAAAAAAGCACAAACAAAAAACCACCAAATAAGGACAAGGTCAGGGGTATCATGATACCTTTAGGGCTCTGACTAAGACCTTCTGCCCGCCGATCATCTCGATCGCCTCGGTCAAAACGCCCACTACCTATTCGACCCACTTGACATAGAAAATATACAAAAAAAGAATAAGAAAAAGAAAAAGAAATCCATGTTTACAACAGTCATTTAATTGAAATGAAATATAGAGAGAAAAAAATGTCCTCATGAAAAAAATATCCAAACAAAAAATAAAAAATGCTACACAACAAATGCAAGTGAAAACTTTCCCATATGTCTGCTTTTGAAACAGCAGTGTCAGGGGTCAGACAGACAGGGATATATAAGGAAGGAGAAAAGGAAAGGACAGACAGACAGACAAACAAACAGCTTCAAGACTGACAGACAAAGGAAAGAGTCATGGAGACTTGATTTACATTGTGATTGGCTATCATGCTTCTGTTATGTTGACTGAATGACACTGTGAAAAAAAAGAAAGAAGAAAAACAAATTTTTTTAGGGATTGCAACACCTAAAATGTGCTAGTGGTGGTGGCAGAGATATAACAAGATTAGCTGCAAACTGTTCATTGTGGCTCTTACTCGCACTTTTCATTTATACCTCGGGGAGAGCAATCAGTTAGCTGTACATATATAGGTGAACGGCCTGTATTCTATAATGGCCATATTCACTTTGCATAACTTGCCGAGAAATCATGCAGAAGCGGTTGCTGTGTATATTCATCAAGTCAAAGATTAATGCAAGTGATTTTTCTTACAGCACAACATTTGTCAGAAAGAAGGTTGACAGCCGTTGGCAGTCTGAAAACCAGATGTATGCAGCTGAATACTGCAGAGCATCTCCATATTTTACATATTTATCTCCATCAACTGCGTAATTCGATACCACACACTCAAAACCGTTTTTTCTGAAATGGCTTGATCTATTTATCACAAAACTCTTGACCTAATATTGAATACCATCCACGCTTGAGTTCTAATACCTAAAATTCTGGAAGTGACTCTGATACACTACAAGAGTCCTGACTTGTTCTAGATCTGCAAAAAAATTGTTTAAATCAGAAAAAAACCAGCCAGCACTAGGCTTTAAATAAAATCAATCTTCATAAATTTCAAGGAATATAAGTCCACAGGCTTATTAGGAAATGTAGATCATTTAACAAAATGTCCTTCTTATGTTTACGAGTCCTGACACATAATGCTTTAAGTAAATGATATTTGATGCTTTGATAATATCATGTATTGACAAAGACTATAAGATTGACACCTTCTTCCTCAACTTCCATTCCTTTTAATCTGAATATAGTTGTACAGAATCTGAG
>JAUZNI010354072.1:647-11083 GCA_034780235.1 Concholepas concholepas | reverse complement strand
AAATTCAGACACTGAAATCAAAATGTTGTCATAGCAAATGGGATAAAAAAAACAAACAAACTGGCTTTGAATATCAACCAGAATAAAAAATTCAAAGAAATAAAACGCTAGAACAATAAAACGGTTTAAGCTCAGATTAACCCACAGAAAGCTAGCGACTGACACTGTTCTGTATAAAACTGATGCAATAAATGACAATAAATATTAATTGAACTTCTACATGCGTATATACATGAAGGGAATTAAGGCAGTGGCAGGTCTGCACTTGGAAGTTGACTTGGGAGATCGTAAAAATCCCCCACCCTTAATTCACTAGACACTACCAAGATTCAAACCCAAGACTTCATGGACCCATGGGATTTAAGTCGAATGGTCTTAACCACTCGGCTATAGCGTCCGTCACAAATGTTATGAAACTGAACTTTTATGTTTTCTCCACATCTAAATAAAAAAATTCCTCCACATCTAAATTAAAACAATAACTTTTTTTAAACTTGCTACTCTACAAGTATATCTATATGATAATAGATTTAATATATACACGTCTCTCTGGAAAGAGCGCATCACCACAAAAGTGGCACCATCCTGGGGTTGTTGTTTTTTAGGGGGGGGGGTTTGGTA
The DNA here is from genome assembly GCA_034780235.1 of Concholepas concholepas. Lineage (NCBI taxonomy): Eukaryota > Metazoa > Mollusca > Gastropoda > Neogastropoda > Muricidae > Concholepas > Concholepas concholepas. Next base: position 10,462 of record JAUZNI010354072.1, on the reverse strand, counting down.
ACAATTTTCCTGTCTGTATACGTGTGTATCTGTTTCCATATATATCAGAGCGGCTTTTCTTCGACACACAATTTTGCCAGGGACAACTCTCTTGCTGCCGTAGATTCTCTTACATGCACTGCATGTGTGTTGCACACAAAACTTCAGTTTATCATCTCATTCAAAAGGCTTGCCCCACACAAACCACTCAAGCAAGGTTCAGTAGAAGTGGGGAAGTTCGGATTCAAACAGGGATCGAACCAGTGACTTACTTATCATTTTCTGGACAAGTACGTTACCCCTACACCACTACTGACCTTTCAGCTCCAAGACTCCCAAGGGTGTTCCATTGCCGGGGTAGGTACCCGAGATTCTGTGAATGGAGGTGGCGGCAGCGGGGAATGAGGAGTAGCGAGGCACCAGCACCTTGAACAGCTTGTGGATCAGGTCCTTCTCCTGCAAAAAACACACAATGTTCCCTTGTCTATTTTGGGGTCTTTTTCCTCGTTCCTCAGCTAGGGCTCTGAGGTTCACCAATGCGAGATTTTGCATTATATCATGTATAACATGCAAACCTTTTCCCCCATCATTAAGGTAGCCGCATTCTGACTTTGGGGATGATTCCTTGTCAACATGGCACATTTATGGATATATGTATGTTAACACTTTGCTGTTAACATAGAATATCTGTCAGCACGGCTTTTTCTGTTGGCAATTCCCTGTCAACAAAGAATATTCTTGTCAAATTGAAATATTTCTCTGTTTTACACCCTTCCAATCCCCGAAGTCAGAATGCGACAACCTTAATGGTGGGTAAAATGGTTGCATACGCAAAATCTCACAACTGGTGAACCTCGGAGCTCTAGCCAAAGAACAAAGCCTCCCAAAGGAATCTTGTGACTAAGGTCTTCCTGACAACACAGAACATTTCCTCATCAACATAGCATGTTTCTATGGGGAACGCCCAACGACAAGACAAAGTCACAGCCAAAAATAAACAGGTCTGCAGTATCAGGAATTCTCACCAGTAACCAGTTGTCTGCCATCTCCATGGTGTGCTTGTGGGTGTCCCCATTACGAACTGCCATCTGAATCAGCTGAAACACACACAACCCATGGAACACTGTTCAATCAAGACAACTGTATTGATGCACTGAGAACATTTTCAAAAAAATATATCATTACATGCAATTGAAATTCTGCAGGGACCTGTCAAAAGTAATTTCCCATTTTAGGCATAAGCCAGAAATTACTGATTTAGTAAAGCCCGCTAAAGTGCAGTAAAGGCTACAAATTGTGCTAATTCGAACTCTGCTACGTTTGTGTAACTTTTCTGTTCCTGGTTTGTTTTGTTTTATTTTGTTAAATTGTTTTGTTCGTAAGTCTAATACAGTAATAGTAATACCACTCACTGACTCAGTGTGAACAGATTTTAAAATTCAACATTTGTTTGTTTTCTTTGATTCATAAGTTTGATATATCATTATCACTCAGTGTTCTGTAGACAGACTTTAAACAGAATAGTGACAATGTTGTTCAACAAGTCTTTTTGTTGCCTTCATCTGTTCCTGTGCTTAAATTCTTTGCTCTGGAAGTGGTTAACTCCTTTTCTTCAATAAACGTGGCATCTTCCTTCATAAAACTGCCACTGCTTTGGGTGTCGCTTTGTTTTTCCATTCATGTTCATCCCTCTTCTACCTGGTATTTATGGCAATACACCAAGTTATGTTGCTTTGAGGCCAGACACGGGTCGGATTTTTAGTGAAAAATAAAGATTTTTCATGATTTGGGTTTTGTGTGGAAAATGAATCGTACACATTTATACTTTCATGTCCCATAGTTTTTTTTCCCGAAAAGAACAAATAGCATAATAATTAGCCAATAAAGATGACAACCCTATATTCAGTGTAAGTGCATGCTTATTTTTCTTTTCGCGTTTTCATTTTTTACTGCCAAATACATTTTTTAAAAGAATATACACTTTTTAAAACAAGAGATACAGAAATGAAAATTTGTATGTTGTTTCCTTGTGTTATGGTCTAAAGTTTTACTGATTTATTTGAGTTTATATAAGTAACTTCTGAAGTTATAGCAATTTGAATTTCTGTATCCAGCCAGATTTGCAACAAAAATCCAGGAACTAAAAAGAAAAATTCTCCAAAAATCAGAAAACTGTTCAATGTCAATATAAATCTGTAGAAATATGGCAATTATCTGTAAAAACCTATCTAAGAAAACAGAAATACAATATATGTGTAACAGAGCGGAGTTATTTGATCTGCCGCTACTCTATACAACTTCTCAGCTACAACAGCACAGTCAGACAGTGGAGATGTGGCCTCTAAAAAGAGGCTGCATGAATGCTACATTTCACCATGTAGGCAAAGTGTATACAACTGAGGGTTTTCAACCACCACCCAAGGATACAGAGCATTGCACAATTCGCAGGTGTTTCCCGATTTAGTAACACACAGCTCTCTGATCGCATGGGAGGTAATTTAATTACCGCCCTGTCACATATGCAATATTATTTTAGTTTTCTTCTTTTAAAATAAGTTGTTTGTCGGCCATTTTGAATTAGTTTCCATAGAAACGGAAGGTCATAGTGCATAATCAAACTGATTTTTGTGATTTTCAAGTGGTATATGATAATTTTAAACAACAAAACCCGATCAAAACAGTAAATGATATTTTATCTGTTTACCGACCAGTGTCTGGCCTTAAAATAAGCCCTACAATCACAGGTCAGTGGGACCTGGCACCTTTTCAGGATGTAGTGTCAGTACTTTTGGTCCTGCATCACCTACTAGCTCCATTTCTGTGTCTAAGTTTGCAAAAGAAACTTTGAATAAAAATTGTGTATTACAAATTGTAATGTAAAGATTTGTCCTTTTTTCCCTATTTGCAGAGTATTATGCAAGAGTCTGATGAAGTTGCTTTAAACTTTGGTGAAGAAGATGAAGTGGATCATCGGAAACCAGTCAAGTGAGTTTCAATAAGACACAAACAATGGAACCTCTTACCTATATCACACATTTTGAAAATACAATAAACAGCTTTACATGAGTACCTGAGCAACTTTTGCATTATTGGCAGACCCATTGATTTCTCTGTGAGATATTTTTGGATTCATAGATAAGACCATAATACAAAATTGCACTTGAAACAAGTATGTTTTCTAGTCACAGACAGGCACAATATTCTGTCACTAGTTGATTGAATATTAAGCGAGCTGAAATCAATGTGCATTTGAGATTTTATTAGCTGCACATTTGCATCTGCTGTTCAAGTTGAGGCTATTTCAGTTTCTGCTCGAAGATTTGTCACGTTTGGCAACTGCTAGGTTAGTAATGAATCATCATACAAGAATGCTGTCATTTATAATACATTCGACAGGTGCTATAGCTGAGTGGTTAAGACCATTCAACTTCAATCCCATGGGGTCGTGGGTTCGAATCTCAGCGGTGTCTGGTGAAATATGGGTGGGGATTTTTACAATCTCCCGCTTCAAGTGCAGACCTTCTAGTGCCTTAATTCCCTTTGTGTATATACAGGTGCAGAAGATCAAATATGCACGCTAAAGATCCCATAATTCATGTCAGTATTCGGTGGGTTATGGAAAAACAAACATACCCAGCATACATCCCCAAAGTCGGAATGCGGCTACCTTCATGGTGGGCAAAAATGATTGCATATATGCAAAATCTTACCATTGGTGAACCTCAGAGCTCTAACCAAGGAACACCCACACAAAAAATGTATGCGACCACAAACAACTCATATATTCTTTGGCATGTGTATGCACACCCTAATACACACACATGCACGCACACGCGTGCACGTGCACACGCGCACACACACACACACACCCTCAAAATAAGATAATAAAAAATAATAAATAAAATAAAATACACATTTCTTGCTTCATAGCATATGCACTCGCTCTCACAGAGGCATGCTCACACACTTTTGAGAGGCATGTAAATAAAAAAAATATTATTTTATATGCGCACACATACACACTCACACAGTATACATACATGTATGCACATGCTGTGCTGGTATACACACATAGAGGGTAAATGTACATTCAATCTATGATATATTGCTAATGTCACTTCAATGCTAATATCACTTCAAAATTTCATAAGCATACACTGATATAGTTTCTCTGTTCTATGAATACTGAGGTATATCATTAAATGGGGTTTAATTTAAAGACATACATATATACACTATACAGTATACTTGTCTGAAAATGCTGTTCAAAGCTCTTACAATTTTAATTTGGACTGTTTCTTTTCATTATGCTTTAGGTGGTGTATGGAGCATATGGACTCATATTTATCATTCAGCAGTTTTCATTGTTGTCCCTTTATATTCCTGTTGTGTAGATTTTCCCCTTAGTTTTAATTTAGTTTTAATTTGCACACTCCTGTTAAATGCGTATTCAATAATGATACAAGTTATATTATTGTTATGACAGACTTTGCCAGAACATAACTATGTATCATGATATGTACTTTCATCTGACCAGTTCGCTGCATATAGGATGTCAGCCGACATCCTAGGCAAAGAGCTTCTCCAGTGCCTAGAGGATGTTAGCCTATGTCCTCGTTGTATTTCGATTTTTCACAAGTTCTTCTCTGGTTCAAAAGTGAAAATATATTCTCACACAACTGGAATAAGGTATCAGCTATTCTAAATCAGGAATGGCATCCCTCTATGTCACAGCACACATAATTTATTCCTGAGTGCTAGTCCCTGACTGGCGAAGTTTGCGCATGTAAGCCAAGCGCCACATGGCGAGACAAATTCTCAACCTTTGAGCTCGACAGTCAATCAGCCGTCCACTTCAAGGAAAACATACACTACTTTGCAAGCACTGCAGATGATATTTGATCAAAATAATGATAAGGAAGGCGATGATCTTTTGTTTGATGATTACTTGATACTGACAATGATTATGACAGTGATAGCAATGTGCAACACTTGCTGGATGCGAAGTAGCAGACGAACTTTTCAGCAGACAAGTGTACTCATGATAGTGACAGCGAGTCCACACAGTTTTAGCAATAGCAAAACCCAGTCAAGGCCTGAGGCAGTAGGAAATAGGGAGAGGGATGGTGTACATGGTGTGGATAGGGGAAATGGGGTGGTGAAGAGAAGGAATCAGAAGGGGGTGTGGCCAAGTCAGCCAGGCCAGAAAAGTTGAATTTATGCATTATATTGAAATATGTGCATGTGGGTTCGATCAAATTGGTATAGATGATCCCAAAAGACTGTTTTCACTTCTTTTTTTTCGTGAATTGTCTTATATACATCTTGGCCCAGAAATTTGCTTAAAGTGTCAGGCAAAATTTTGCATAAATCATAATTTCTAATTAGGCATGTTATGTAACACTGAGTAGTCAATTGTTTAAGATCCAAATAGAGATTTGATTTCCTCATTCATTTTCCCTAAATATAAAACTTATGATAACTGTTTCTCTATCTCAAATAGTTTTCCTGCCAGAATTTTTTTGTTAATTGTTACCCCTGAAACTGTAAAAATCTCTGGCACTGAGAAGAACCCTAATTCAGATTTTTCCTGGCAGCAAACTGGCTAATAAAGAGCTCAAATCCTTTCCCTTCTACCAAAATGGGTTTCTTATTATAATCTTCAATACTTTTATTCTACTTCTAGTACTGCTCAAACCAACCAAACTTTCCAAGCATGGTCTCCAATACTGCTTAATTTTCCTCTTTTGAAGGTGTTAGTTTCCATGGATAGCGTGCGCGCGCGCACACACACACACACACATACTAACATTAATAACTTTTTTTTATTTTTTAAAACCCCAAGAAAATCATTGCTGATCATAGATGGAAATCCATCTCTGAATAAAAAAATTAAAAAACCCACCAAACAAACCCCAAAAGCAAAAAGAACCAGGATACAACCTCCTGAACATCTATCATCCGACACTTATAATGTCATGAGGCAAATGACTCCCGACTCAATAAAACCACTGGACACAAAGCACTTCCACCATACCACACACTTGAAAACGATATACAGCAATAAGTCTGAAAACCCACAAAAGCAAACGACAAGTTGACCACAATAGATCGGAGCCCTCACTTTCCTTCAGTTAATGGCGGTGTCAGAAAATATGTTTTCACCATTTAAAGTTAAATTACATTTTTATTTCATGTTTTGATTCAAATCAGTTATTCCATGTCAAAGAAACTAACATTATATACATGGCATTTCATTCGCTATTGTGAATTTTTTTTTTTTCATATGCCAAACTTACACACACATACACATACACACACACACACACATCAAATTGAATTATGTGAATTTAAAAAAAAAGAAAAACAAAACATTGCCAAAATACAAAGTATATACTGAACAGTCCATGTACAAGACATTCTGACTGTAACAAAGCCCATTCCAGACAACTAAATACAAAATAAATAATAATGATTGTAATATGACTTCTATAAGTCGCCTGTCAATCCATATTACTGATATCAACACAAGAAAGCAACAACATACCAATCAGAATTCCACTGCACCATTGGAACAAAAGCATACCTGGAAAGATCTGAGAGGCCAAAATTCACAAATAAATTAACAGCAAAGGATAAACACAAAGAACCAATTAGAACAAACAAAAACAAATCAGCACAACCATCAAACGTTTTCCATCACACATTTGGTGTAATGTTACAAGAAACAATGTTGGCAGAACTGGCCTAACAAATCAGTCCAAACAAATGTGACATCCACAACCAAAAGAATTATGTTCAAGCCATTAATGGCATGTAATAAACGTGTCTCTTTCTTCAATTACTTATTAACAAAACAAACGTGGCTAAATAACATCAATAAGAGCCAACTGAAAAATGCAAAGTTATACCATATGTCTATGTCTTTGTGTCTACCATCATACCTGAATGGGCAATCAAAAAAAAAAAAAGAAGTATTCCTCTTATTCCACTAAAGCCAACTGATAGCTCAGGAGCATAACAGGCTTGGAAAAGGGGAGGAAAAAAAAGAAGAAGAAGAAAACCGAGCAAAGGAAAAATATTCATTGAAGTCATTAAACTTAAAAGACCACCCTACCTTGAGCTTGTTCTATCCCCTCACTTTTCAACAGTCAATGAAGACACTGACCTCAACGAGAGACTCTTGTGGAGCCCCCCAAAAAATCAGAAACAAAGGCTTTCTACAATTACTTGCTTTTCAGGACAATTTGTATTCATAACCATGAAGTTCTGGAAAAATATCTTACTTATTCTTTGTTTTGAAGTAACCTTACATTTAAAATGAATATGATTAAGTTTCTTTTTAAAAATAATAAAACCAGCTAACATGTCTGTATAATAATCAAAACAAATGTTAAGCTGGAGAGAGAGCTAGAGAGAGTAGCAGAGAGAGAAAGAGGGAGAGCTAGAGAGAGAGAGAGAGAGAGAGAGAGAGAGAGAGAGAGAGAGAGAGAGAGCAAGCTAACTGAAATTTGTTAACACACTCTTAAATTGACTGAGCATGTAAAACCATACCTTTATCATATAAATTCCATTTCAAAAAGTAGTTTTAAAGATGTGAGAAACAATGATCTGCTTTTATTTCACCCAGTAATATCTAAAATGAGATCACCAAATTTTAATCTTTTAAGCCCACAGGAAATCTAAGAGCATTTCTTAGAAAACAAAGTTGGAGAAGAAAAAAACTCTAAGATCCTATAATTGTTTTTTGATACAAAGCTTTCCACACTGCCAGAAATCTGACTCGCATGCTCCAGGCTTGCTCTTGCCATATGCAAACTGCCTTATCTTTTCCCCTGTCAATTCTGGCAGATTTTTTCACACACAGTGCTACAGCAAATCAAAAGCTTTTTTTTCTACTGTCCTGAATCACTTGACCCTCCACAAAGCTTGTTTAGAAAAGAAAATTAAATCTGTTCGCTGACAAGTTATAGCCTTTTGATACTTCCAGAGCAAAACACTTAATTTTTCAATAAGACTTCTGTAGAGTGTTATTCACATCAATAGAAAAAGCACACATACCTTACATTTTTCAGAAAGAGTTAACTAGTTTGCCTTCATACAGACCTATGACAAAGACTTACACCATCCCCTTGTAGGGGAAGTGGTCATCAACCATCAACCCTACACTCATGCCAAATGAATAAGAACTTCCATTGAACATCCACTTATCACCTCACTGAACTGTCTATAGCCTTGGTTGAATGCCCACACCCACCAGGATTGCCCACAGAGTGATTTGACAATGTGCCACTTGTGAGTGAGCTGGAAAATGACATACTTGGATGAACTAGTGCCATGTGGAGACACGGCAGACATGGGGCAAATATTCCAGGAAACAGTTCAACCTACAAAATTGATATGGAGAGAAAGAGGACAGCAGCAAGACAGCTTTCCACGAGGATGGACTAGTTAGAAATCACTTCGATAAAGCAATTTTTCCAAATTTCAGTCATATAATCATAATAATGCCTTCACGAAGCACTGTCACTGGCACTTAAGGAGCCCAAAGAACAATGCATCAGCCATGACACAAGCAGCCCTTGCAAGTTTATTCCTTCCATAACATTCTTTTTGGAGGGGGAAAAACCCTTCCCATGTCTTACAGGTATTTCTATTTTCACATCTTTCATAAAATTTCATATAAAAAAGCTGTGAACTTCAGCATATTATCAAGATGTTAAACTGATCATTCAATCTCACACTGCCAAGTTATTACACGTATCAGATCAATTAACACCATTCTGAACCACAGGCATGAAATAACCACCAAACTGTTCAAGACTCTGTTCCCATTTTTTCCCCAATTGGTGATATTTTGCTATGCGACCGTTTCTGCCTACCATGAAGGTAGTCCCATTCTGACTTCAGGGATGTATGCTGGGTATGTTCCTGTTTCCATAACCCATCTAACGCTGACATGAATTACAGGATCTTTAATGTGCACATTTGATCTTATGCATGCATATTCAGGAAAGGAATTATGGCACTGGCAGGTCTGCACTTAAGTTGATGGGAGATTGTAAAAATCCCCACCCTTAATTCACCAGATGCCGCCAAGATACCTATGACTTCATGGACCCATGGGATTGAAGTCAACGGTCTTAACCACTCGGCTTTACTCCACACCTAGCCCATGCCAAGCTAATTTCATACTCCTCTCCATAATACAGATGCCAGTTAACCTGTAACAGAAGTAATCAAAGGCTGGACCCAACTGATCTTAACTGAGGCACGTTTACATATCAATAGACATCTACAAAGGTCTTTTCGATCATCACCCCAATTTGACTTTTACAGAAATAAAAATTCACATCATTACAGTTAGCCATGAATACACAAAACACATAAAAAAACAACAACACATCCCTCCCACACCCATGTCCACGCCCCCCCTTCTCCCCCCACTTCCAAACTACCCACCCCTCACTGAATCTGAAAGATTTTTAAAAAAATTGTTGACACAAGCTTGCCAACTCAAACCCTTCTCTTCTCTATTAGCTTTGGACTCCTGCTCTTTCATAATTTAAGGTGGCAACAACAAAAAAATAAAAACTGAGTAAATAGGTATTACAGTACATAGAATCAAAAGTGACTCTACAAGAGTCTACTCTTTCATTCATCATGCTAGAATATATATATATATATACACACCATAGTATTTTCAGCGGGCATGTCACACTTTGTCAACAAGTTCACACACAACACAACACAACACAACACAACACAACACAGCACAGCACAATACAACACAACACAACACACACTCTTTATAAACTCAGCATTCAACTATACCA
>JAUZNI010351852.1:0-10000 GCA_034780235.1 Concholepas concholepas | reverse complement strand
GCAATGGACAAAGGAGGAGAAAATGAAGTCCATAATTTGGGGGGCAATTTTTAAAAAAAACTCTCACAAGATAACCAAGTCTAGCAGAGTCTAATGATTGTTTTAGTCTCACAAATGCCATCTCTGAGTCTTTTATTTTCAAGCTGATTTGTGTGCAAGTTTGAAAAACCCCCAGTCTCTTTAACAAAGTTATATTTGAATTTCTTCACGTGATTTTTTTTAACATAATCTACACAATATCAATTACTAAATATCAAATGTTAACATAAACTGATAAGAAAGCACATACAATACAAAATAAGCAATAGGACATTTATACATTAAACCACAAGCCAGAAAATAAAATGTGCATTTGAAAGATTTCTCAGCTGTTCACACAAAATTTCAAGATCAGGAATTTGCATAAGTTCCAGAGCCACAACACAAATCACCAAAAACAGTTCAAGTGAAGTGTAAACTGGCAAATCACTAAAATGATAAGGTAGAGAGACAAGTAGATACTGCACTGATGACTATGTTGATAAAGATGATTCTTGTGCTGCAGGTTTTTGGGGTGTTTTTTTGTGTGTTTTTTTTTAATAAATGCCCATCCTCTGAGACACTTCCATCTTGAGTTGAACTACTAGGGCAGCCAGGGCAAGTGATGGTTGGGAAAAAAATGCAAGTCACTAATCGTGTCCAGGAGAAGTATTAATAGTTGAAAAGTAAGAAGTGCTCGATGTCCATCCTCCCAGGATATGCTCCTCCAGAGGGGGGAGTACTAAAAGGCCAACGCTTAGTGGCAGGAGGGACGAAAAGCTGCACACATACCAAGGGGAGAATGCTCCCATGAAAGCCTCTGCTGCTACATGTTACGCCTCTGATGGAACATTCAACAACACACACACACAGACACACACACACATACAGATCTACAGGATACATACTATTCAGTTATGACATTATACTTCAACACAAAGGATATACAGTAGGCAGACATTAATCACTCACTTACAGGACAGCAAAGCCACATTGCCATAATTCACGGGCCTTGTACAACCCTTTCTCAGGTTTTAATTATGAACAAAACGTTTTGTCAGAATGATATAAGAGTTGAGACATGGGTTCATCTGTTTAGCTGATAATTCTTCCGGCATAGGTCATTCACTTTTTCTTTACAAATAAATGAATTAAAATAAACTATACATCTAAACATGTTGATTTTAGAGTTCTTTATTTCTGCATTACTACACACACACACATACACAACTGTTCACACTTAAAAGAAGAAAGAAAGAAAGATAGAAAACCAGACAAGTAAAAGATAACACACTATTACACTCAATCTTTCATACTGGGGAAAATAACCCAAAACCTTAGTTACTGGTACTCTCCAAATTTGTGCAATGGGTTGGAAGAAAAAAAAAGTCATCACTTTTCACACATCTCACAAAACCATAGTTTTTGAAGCATGGCTGTAGTAAACCACTTGAATACAAGCTGATGGAACCAGCCTTGGTAATAGCAAGTCGCATCTGATTCATTTTCTATTAGAAATACCACTTTTACGGAATAGTGATGGGCTGCTCACCAATGACCATGGATCCAACAGACCCATAATACTAAAAGCTGACAACAAACGCTCCAGTAGCAGGAAATCCTTGCAATAACACTCCAAAGTCTTGGAGACTGCCCTTCAAATTCTTGAAAAATTAAAAATCACCAGATCTCTATGGGTTGTTCTGAGAAGGGCCAGAGAGTCAGACCTGGTAATATTGCAAAAATAATTCATGCAGAAATCATGTATTATTTTTATGAAACTGTATTACAATGAAAGTTTTAACCTTGTTTTCCTGCAACATTAAATTAAAAAGCTTAGTTTGACTAAATGATGACTAAGACCATGTGACAGCCAAACTTTCTTCTCTTTCTTCTCTGCATACCTTTATTGGAGGGATGCATAATGCATGGTCTTCTCCTGTGCTTAGAACTCTGCAGGAGGTTTGCCCACTGGCCTCAGCTAACACATTCTGACTTTAGAGCAGTTCAATTTTTGTACAACATGCATGCTGGGTGTGTCTGTGTTTCTGTAACCCATTGGACACTGACATAAAGTAAAAGATCTCTGACATGCATATTGGATCTTCTGCAAAAGAATATATGCAAAGGGAATTAAGGAACTAGCAGGTCTGCACTTTTTGAGCTGGGAGATCATAAAAATCCCTTTCCTTAATTCACCAGACACTGCTGCTGAGATCTGAACCCACAACTTCATGGATCAACAGGACTAAGTCAAACGGTCTTAATCACTCAGCTATAACATCCATCAGCCAAACTTCATGTATGAACTGATAAAGTGTGGTAACTTTAAAAAATGTCATTTTGAGGAAAAATAATCACAGAACCTCCCATCAAATTTTGCCAGCAGTTGATTGCCAAGAGAAATAAGCCTGGAATTGTCACACACACACACACACACGTTTATATACACACACACACAACAAACACACACACACACACACACGCACACACACACACACACTGTAGTGCTTCTCTGTAGATGACAACAACACAAAAAGATTTTTTAAAATGAAAAAGAAATTGAGGTGCACACAGTGATTCATATACTGATATAGTTTAAAACTCACGCATTTGTCAGTTCTATTTACCTATCACAATATCAGTGTTTTTAAGTTTGAGTAAATACATTACATTTTTTTGGTGTTAGTTTTGTCAACCGTAGATGTTTTAGTAATCAGTCAAAGACAGATACTTCTACAAAAGCAGTGCACATTTGGTGACATATCAGCTAAAACTGATAAAAGTGATAACTTAAAGAAATTCTATATCTCAATAACGACAAAGACCATTAAAATTAAACAGATAAACTGATCAGATTCAAAGTAAGAAATGACATGTATGCTCATGAATACACATTTTAACACTTGTTCCCATATTTCCTTATGTTTTCTTTTTTAATAATAGTGCAGAAAAGCAATGCATGCACTTAATGACTATATAGTATCAACATTTCAATGGAAGCATTTTGAACGATCAGAATTGTGGAATCTGTTACAAGTATGACATTTAGAGCAGATATTCATTTTCTGCTGTGAAAAGCAGGATATTTACTTACCAGTACAAACACACACGCCAGACCAACACCAGCGAACATATAAGCATTTCTTTGGACAGGAAAATTTGCCCGTCCCGTTGCTGAAGTAGGCCTCCGTTGCTTCAGTTCTTTCTCAAACTGGTTCAGGTTCTTTCTGTACTTATAATCAGGATTTCCCTCCAGCTCCTGTTGACGCTCTCTAACTTTTTGTGGAAACACCCGCTCTATGACAGACCTGAAAACAAAAATACCAGTTTTGTGTTTATAAAAACCTTTTAAAAGATTTTTTCACTGTAATGTAATCTTCATTCATATGACCACAGGGGAATGGGATAACCTGGTGGTTAGAGTGTTGCGCTTGTCATCCAAAGGCCTGGGTTCTACTTCTAGCCATCACTGATATATGCCCGTTCAGGTTGATTTTTCCCCTGGAGTTAACATCTGTCTTGATCCCATTTGTAAGCGAAGTCACGCAGAACATCTTGCACACACATTAAAACCTGTTCCACTTTTTAGAAGAGTAGGCTATTTGTGCTGGTTGGAACGGATAACAAAATTGACCCAAAAAACCCTGTTGCAATCATACATAAAATCTCACCATTGGTGAACCTCGGAGCTCTTGCCCCAGAATGAAAAAAAAAATTATGAATGAAAATGATACTGGAAAAAAATCCACAAAACTCTTATTAGTCTTAATATAATTTCATAAACACTAACAGTAAAGGTTAAACGGCAAAATATTCACGAAAGAGATAAGAATATATTATGTATGATCTATTCAAAACAGTCAACTCAATACTTTTACAATCTATCACTGTGTATCAGGTGATTGTCAAAACGTCTTCCCACTCTAATGGTGAATAACAAATTTAAATGGTTTTGAAAGCACACACACACACACACACACACACTCTCTCTCTCCCTCTCTCTCTCTCTGTCTGCATTGTGGCACTGATATTTACAGTTGCTATCATACATACTTCAACTCCACAGACCTCTGTATTGGATGTGTAGCCACTCCAACCAGTTGCAAGCAGACCAGCATCCTGTTTATGTTATACAATAGCAGTCTTTCGTTGCCTCTTTCTTTTCTCTGTTAATTGAGTCTTGTTGTGGCTACCATTCCCACACTTCTAGCTTGACTGCCCTTGTGTGGAGACATAAGAACCCCTGTAAGTCTCTCTCTATATAGTGTAGCCTTAGTAGATTAAAGTATTATCCAACCAGAGTTCTTATGGATGTAATGAATGAAAGAACCCATAAGAACAACACAAAAACAACAACAAACAATCTACAACATTATATATATGTCTTTCTCTTTCTCTCTAACTTTGTGTGTGTTGTGTGCATTATAAACGTGCGTGTGCATCAGCATGCATGTGTGTGCGCGTGCATTTGTGTGTGCATGCGTGTGTGCATGTATTCATGCATGCGTGCGTGCAAGTGTGCGTGCATGTGTGTGTGTGTGTGTGTGTGTGTGTGTATGTGCATGCGTGCACTTGCTTGCATGCATACATGATTGATAGAATGATAATATCAGTGATGACAAGATCCTGACCTCAGAGTGGTGTTGACCTGTGGATATCCTTCCCAGTCCTGGCGACATATTGGACATTTGCACTTTCTTGGTTGTGAGGACAGATACCACCCAGCCAGACATCCACGACAGATGGTGTGCCCACAGTTCAGGGTGGTTGGTTCCACCAGAAGCGAGAAGCACACACAGCACAGACACTCATCCTCAGGCAGCTGTTCTCCTTCCATTCTATCTTCAGTTTGTCAACAACAAAAAAAAGCAAACAAACAAAATAAAACAAAAATTATGCAATCTTAGTCAAGATCAGAACAAAAATGCATGGTAGTCATGTACTGTCTGTCAAGAAGAAAAGATGTGATGGTATACACAGCTTTCAGGTTAAAGTCTTGATTTAAGCAATATTTTTTTGCTTAAGTGCATTCATTATGTTTTGTTGTGAGTGTGACCCACTTGAATTTCTCAAACATCTTACACACACGTTAAAACCCGTTCCGCTTTTCAGAAGAGTAGGCCATTGTGTGCTGGTGGGAACGGATGACAAAATTCACAAAGCTGCATACACACGGGGATTGGATGTAAAAAAAAGCACATGGGTGCTTATCCCATTATCCTCGAAATAAAATTATTAAAAAAACCCAAAAAAACTTGGGAGAATAAAGTCTTCACTAGTTCACATGTATGTTTGTGATAGTGCGAGAGAAAGAGAGGGAGTGTGAGTGTGTGTGTGTGTGTGTGTGTGTGAGTGTATGTATGTGCATGTGTCACACACACACAAACACACACACACGCACGCACGCGCACGCACGCACGCACGCACGCGCACACACACACACACACACACACGATGCTGAGGGCTATAATTTGTCTTTGGAAGTATATGGAATTTCTCTCCATTTTTGGACACTCAATCGATAGGAAAAAAAATCTTTTCACTGCTGCACACTAGGTCATAAATGACTTTGAGTTTGATAAAGTTAGGCTACGAGGACATAACTGTCCTACAAACCGAAACTACTTATCTTGTAAGTTGCCTAGCTACACATTTAAGGATTAAACAAATACTAAACAATACCACTTATGCATAAAACATATTGAACAAGCCATGAAGCATAACTGTGACGTAAAGCAGAAATCAGTACCGTGTAATCTGTAAGACAAAACAGGGATGAAATTTGCGTCGAAATTTGTGTTCAGAGTTTTATCTCCCAGTCTTCGTTTTCAGATTGCATTGCGCAGGAGGTCATTTCCAAACACTTCCTTGCCGCTTAAAACAATATAAAATATTTGCATTTATATACTTAGATACAACTACAAATCTCTTGCACATAAAATATTTCGGATATAGAAAAACAGTAAAATCAAAGTTTGCGTCGTATATCAAGATTATTTACTGATGAACAGTTCTTTTGTTTTGTTGACTGCGGCATTAAGCGGCAAGTATGGAGATCACCAGGAGCAGTAAGTGTGAAGGAAACAGCAAAAAAATGCTGTTAATCATGATTTAATCGCACGAGAATGCAATGTTTTTCAAAGAGGATACATTTAAGAAATCTACTTGCAAGTAAACCTGAAGATTAACCTGTAAATATTATGTGCTGTAGTGTAGTTCGATTTACTATGTCACACCTGGTTCGTGGTATATGACTGCATCGGGGATCGAAACCGAAACTTACTTTTTGGTTACACATCAGACTTCTTTCTGTAATCTTAATCACCTCCTAAATTCTTTAGATATTTATTGTAAAACAGTCAGAAATAGTGGAAAGTTATCTTATTACAGTGTCAGATATATAAACATGTACAAATTCGGCGTGATTCTAGCCAATAACCTCGGCGTAGGAACATTCCACTATTTATAATTAAATACAACAAAGCGAGACTTACCTCGTACAGTGAAGTACCTCGTACAGTGAAGCTGGTTGTAAATTCTTGCAAATCTATTGTAGACCAGAACAGAATGCACATGAGAACCGTGCACAGCCCCCTACTGTAAGTTTTTAGAGCCTCGAGAGAACACAGTGTCATAGTATACTCAGTATAAAAGGATCATCATGTATATTACTATATATTGTAATATATATATATATATATATATATATACAATAATTTAACATTATCATTATTGTTATTTTCATTTGGTGGGATGCCTTACAGTTAGTTAGAAGGTGTGCAAAACACTGTTGGCAGTTCTTGATCAAAATTCCACGGAGTGGTATTAGTTTCGCTTGCATGGTATACATTTCATTTTCTTGCATGGTATGCATGCAGACCATTGCATGGGTGGGCATGTGCACTCCGTTCTAGTCTACAATGAATTCACAAGAATTTAGAACCAGCTTCACTTTACGAGGTAAGTCTTGCTTTGTTGCATATCTAATTCTTGCTCATTCCCTGTATCCCTCCAATGTACGTACATAGGATTTGAGAGCCACAGTGTTCTTGAGACAAACACATCCACCACAGTATTGGTGGACTGGGCTCACTGTTTGTTGTTGGGAGAAGAAAAAAAAAGTAATTTGCCTGAACAGTGTATGGTTTTGTGATACAAGATTTCAGTTAAAATCATGTTTGTATTGAATGAGGTATGATGTATTTCTTTGCAGATTTCACTGAAAAGCTTGATGAGATTGCAGAGGCTATTAGCCAGGCAAGTTTTCTGGCTATTGATGGAGAATTTACAGGTGAGGTGTAGACAAAGTGAAGATCATGAGTGCATTTTGTTTAGATGGTGCCATAGTCATGCAGTTTAATTTAAACTCATAATTAATTTGATTTGAAATCCTAGCCCCTTCCCTGGCAGGGTTTATCAGCAGTTTTGTATTGTTCTGTAGTGTATGCTATAGCAAAAATGTTGTGCCCCAATAGTTCCACTTATCAATTCACTGTTCATTTGTTTGTTGAGTTATCTTTTAGATTTTTTTCATGTTTTCTTTTTTCTTATACCCTTGGCTCTCATTTGATATAAAAATAATTTGATTGAATTATTCATCTTGAGTATGCCCCTTCCCCCACCAATCTTTTCTTTAAAACGTTGACATTTTTCTAACATTCATGCACATGTTGCAGAGCTCTATTAAACCATAACATTACTAGCATGAAGAGAGTATTACACAGAGTAAATGTAATGGGAAGAAGAGCTGTAGGCAGATCCAGCATAACTCAGTCAAGGGTGTAGGGCCCTGTGCCATAATTAGCACTCTTCTTCTATCTGTCCAAGTGCAGCCAGTTCCTGCTATAATTAGCACCAGCTGGGCTCACTGATGCAAAAAAGACAAAAGTGCTGCATGTTGCCAGAACCAGTAGCCAAACAAAGCATGAAATAAAGATTGACAAAATTGCTTTAGAAAATGTCAAAGATTTTAAATATCTCGGCTCAATCAAAACAAATGACAGATCATGTACTAAAGACATAAAAACAAGAATAGGCATGGCCAAAAGTAGATTGATCCAACTAAACAACATCTGGAAAGATCACAGCATTCCTTACCAGTTGAAAATGAAAATAATGAAATGCTTAGTATGGCCCATCATGCTGTATGGCTGTGAATACTGGATGCAAAGAAAAGACAAAGAAAAAAAGAATTGAAGCAGCTTAGATGTGGTCTTTTTTTTAGAAGGCTGCTCAGGGTCAGTTGGACAGATCAGAGAACAAATGAAAGCATACTACATGAACTAGGAACAACAAGAAAACTTCTAACATTGATAAATAAAAGGAAATTAAGATATATGCAGGCCATGTGCTATGAAACCAAGATACAGACCTCATGAAGACTTTTTTTTCTAGGCAAGACTGAGGCAAAAAGAAAAAAAGGCAGACTACCAGCTTCTCTCATTGGCAACATCACCAATTCCTGCAGCATGAGAATCCATGAAGTCAGCAGGTCCAGCGAATACTAGAACAAATGGAGAAGGAGGATCATATTGGTGTCATTGGGTGCAGCGGCCAATGCCATACTCGGTGATGCTGACAGGTGAAGTGAGGCCAGGAAACCACACAAACTCTACAAAAACTGGTGTTGGTGCTTAGTCAAATGGTGCTTGTCAAATATTCTGCAATGATTGAATATTACAACCCAGTGCTCTTTTTATGTGAGGTAATTAATGCAGTTTGAAGGCACCCCCCGATCTGCACTTGGAGAAACAGTTTTGTTTTTGGAGGTGTCAGATGTAAAAATAGCGCTCAATGGACAGTTGCTGACTTGTCAAAGGAATGGAGCTGCTCCTTGATATATCTCTACATGCTTTCAGACTACAATTTTTTTATTTTGTCATCTTTCTTTTTGCAATGCCAACAAATACTGTTCATTTATAGGCAAACAGGCTGCAGAAAAAAAAGAGCTTCAAATGCTGTTTAAGCAAACTCAGGGAAGGAGTTGTTACTATTGACTGATTAGTATAACGTAACATGCTGAGTAGGGCTTGATTAATTTTCACGCATAAAAAGTACAGACTACCTTGATAGATAATCTTTAGAAAGTAATTCTTTCTGAGTGCTGTAAACAGGAAGAGCTTAACAAAAGTATCTCTTACATGGTAAAAAGTCATATCCACAAAACTAAAATTGTGAAGCTGAAACTGAAAGAATGTTAGAGAAGACGGCCAGTAAGGTGTATTATGGATTGTTTGATTGTAATGATGCATACCAAGCACAATTTTGTAGAATGGTAAACTTGAATTTCTTATGTGTCCATAGAGTCTAGAAAGTGATGAGTATTTTGAAGTCATGGCAAGTAGGAAAAAAGAATTTGTTGAGTAAAAATGAAATTCTACTCATCAAAGCCAATTACAAAAAAAACCCAAAACCCGATGAAAATGACCACAGCATTTGCTACTTGCTTCAAAGTTGTCTTATGCCTGTTGTGATAATAGTTTAATATTTACCCAGCTCTCTTGTCTTTCCAAAACTACTTCCATGAAGCTCTCGGTGGTAGACAACTTATTACCTGAAAGAAAAATTACTAAGTCTGTTTCAATTTCTTTGGGTTTTTTTTTTTTCTTTTGTTGGTCTCCTTACTTGGATCAATCAATCGCTCAAAAATTCTTGATCTTGAGTGGATCCTCTTATTTGTTCAGGATTGGACAAGCCTGGCTATAGCCACCTGAATCCTTTCGACACCCCCGAGGAGAGGTATATGAATCTTCGAGAGGTGAGACTAGGGTATTTTTTGTCTGTTTTGTTTTGTTTTCATGGCTGAGATGTTTACCAGGTGTTGATTGTAAGTTCTTGGCTTACCTATAATATAAGGGAAGCATGCAAAGATATTTTAGATTTTTTTTTTTCAGCATGGCTACCTACCCCCAACTTCTCATGCCTATTTCAGTGATGTGCTGGGATTCAGTTCCCTTTTGCAAAAGGAGGTATTACCCCC
>JAUZNI010349631.1:0-10391 GCA_034780235.1 Concholepas concholepas | reverse complement strand
ATAACAAGAGCAAGGCATTTTCAAACAGGTCATTTCAATCCTGTTATCCACTTGCATACTCTTATGCTTCCAGGGATCTTCAGTCTGCAATGAATACAACTGATAACACATGATACAGTTATCAATTTAATTAAGTCTGTTAGTGTTTCAACAAGTATATGATTTTAAATGTTACTGAAAAACTCAACAATTCAAAAGAAGAAATGATTATAAAATGTAATTTAAAAAAAGGAAAAAGAACTAATAATAAATCTTAGTTCAATGTATTAAAAAAAAGGTATATAAATGTGGTTAGTTAATTTTTTTTTTAAACTGCCAAATACTTTCAAGAATATAACATAGATGTTACCTCTTGAATTCCGAGCTGAATGCAGTGATTTAATCAGAAACTTTAAAAAAATGACTGTATATAACATACACACAAGCACACACTATTTCATGGCAGTTTATACAGCATGCAACACAGTTACTGCCAGTCAAAATAGAAAGAAGATGGCGCAAAAATGATTTAACAATCAAACAGTAAGAGACTTGATTTTCTGAATCTTTCCATATCCAAGACACACTGAAACAGAACGCTAGGACAAGCAGAACGCAGGTAACAACTGAATTTAACTCACAAACTAAAAACAACAAATAAAACATGATTTTTCATACTTTAACTATCACCATTACTAGCAGTAAGTACTTCTCTGTGTAGACATGAAAAATGTAAACACCATACACAATGCCAGAGGCCAGGGAGACAGATACACTCAGATTTGGTCTCTGGGTTTTCCTAAATGTCAACATGCACCATACTATTAGCTTAATGGCTGAAGACCACACAAGAACATGACACACAGAAACACTCAACTTCTGATATACTCTCTACAAGATGATCTGAACTCTGAAAGTTGACTCAACTGTGACTGTGACAAGACATCATACATAACCCTGTTCTTTAAAAATGAACTTTCCTTGTATCCAAAATTGCACTGTTTTTGTTCTCTTTCATTCACTTTCAGGTTTAACACTGCCACCCACATCAGTAATTTGGTCATGGCGAGAATCATCCAAGGAGATTAGGGACAGAGAAACTATCAAAAACAACACAGCACTTCTTGAACAACACATTAGAATGAGCAGTGATAATGCCATATTTTTTTTATCAAGGCTGATCAAAGACTGAACTTGCAGCCAAAATAATACTCTGGATAAAAAAAGCTGAGCAGGAAGAAAAGTTAAGATGTTCAAAGGTCTTAGTGATAGATAGCTGGCAAACATATTTTAAGATCATCTACTTAGTATAAACATTCAGGGTAAATTGTATATAACAAACCTGGTGTGATACTGATTTCTTTTTGTTTTGTTTTGCATGTTTTGCAAACAGAAACACACATACAAATCTGATGATGACAACAGTTCTCCAAGGTAAGGTTGAGGGTAGGTGAGGCAGACCACCAATATCCTACATTGCCAACATCACTGAAATCGGTGGTCTGGGAGGGCCACAGGAGATTGTAGAACTCGGCAGAGACAGTGAGAGATGGCAAACCCTGGCGGCATTGTGTGGAGCTCCTACCGTTGACAGTGATGAGTTGAGTTGAGTTTGTTTGTTTTTCCCTTAGTGTAGGATTGGGTTACATTAACACTGAAACCTTCAACAAGACTTCTCATTTAATCCAAATAGTAAAAATGATTTAAAAAAAAAAATCTGCAGAAATTAACATTTTTTTTGGCAAACTAGTGAAATTCAACTCCGGTGACAGCTATTGCTGATCAGAGCTGAAATCATTAGAAAAAATGAAGAACAAAAATTCAAATGTTAAAGCCATGCAGTCCATTCAAGGTTTAAAGTCTGGGGAAAAAAATCCATAGTTAATCCAAAACAATCAATTTCCAGGTGCACAACAAGTTATAGTGAGATAAAAATTACAGTTCTTGTGTCACTCTTGAAAGAGGTGTCCTTTCTTCTTTGCTTACATTTTGTTCATGAATGAATAAAAACAGAGATACATTCATTAGAACAATGCCCTTTATGAGTAATCTTTCAAGTCAGATTGAATAATTTGAACAGAAAAAAATTCTGAGTTAAAGCTATGTCAAGCTTTGTATAGATCTATCTGTAACAACATAACTGGCATTCAAGCCATAAACAATATTGTAGTCTCTTGCACAGAATGCTGAAGTCCTTCTACAGCCCCTATCATGCTGGAGACAGGATAGCTCAGTGGTCAGAGCACTCCCTCTCCCCAGGCTAAAGTTAAGCAGCGTTGAGCGTGGTTACCTCTTGGATGGGTGACCATTTGTGTGTCTCAGCTTCAGTACAGTCCCCCAGTTTACCCAGCTGTAAATGGGTACCTGCCTTCTTTAGGGACAGGGAAGGTAAAGCAGTGAGGAAGAGGAGATGGGTGCCATCCTACAAAATCTAAACAAGTTATGTATCTGCCAATGAATGTGGATGTGTACCCAAAACATAATTAAGGACTGTTTTCTGTAACATACCTACTTGTGTTGATATTAATTTTTTAACCTTTTCCCTACGAATAACCTGCTATGAGGTGACCAACCATCTACTAACCCTTCCCTCTGTATCACCCACTACTGGGTTATGGTAGCATACAAATGTGCAATGCGCACAGTGCACGTGTACTGGGCAAAAGGGGTTCTCTCCCTTAACGAAGGGATAGTGTTAAAAGCTTCAAGATAAACAAATGCTTTTATTTCTGATAATCGATGATAAATGTCAAATGCATTTACTGATAATAATAATAAAATAATAATAATGCAAATATGTTTTTGGACATCTAGTAAAATGAAACTAAAAGCCCCTAGGCATTTTGCTACCCCCTGGGTGGTTTTCTCAAAGAGAGAAAGTAATGCCACAGAACTAACAGTAACACTGTTCACACACAGTCATGTTGTATACTGTATGTATCAAACTTTCAACAAGGAACACAAGCTGCCTCAAGTGAACAACAAAGAGAGGGAATGTGAGTGACAGCGACCACTTACAAAATTCTACAGGAAGACCGACCAGGACTCTTCTGTGAAAAAGTGCACTGTGTAATCAGAAAAATTAATTCATTAAAACTGAATAGTTGTTAGAGATCATTGCCATTTTCTTTTTACATGATTTCTTCCTTCTTTTTTTTTCTTCTTTTTTTTTTACGAATATGCAAAATATTTAGGATTCAAACACTTCTGAACACATTTTTTGATATTCACATTTACCTTCAAACTTTACTTGTTCCAATCTGAACAAAAATATCAACTTTACAAAATATCTTATTGAAACAAAATTTTAAAAACTATGAGGAAAAGTATCGTCTACACGTTATCAATTCTACGAAAAATCCAAGACTAGACAACAAACAATCAATCAATAAAAAAAACACCAACACTTTCATTTTCAGACCTAAGTAATATCAAACAGAACAATACTGTGATAGGTACAATTTATCACACAAATTTAATTCTTTCATAAGAAATAAATACCTTCATTTTACATCAAACATGTCACTGACAATCAATACACTATGAATCAAGCATCCATTTCATTCTATGCAAATCTTGAACCTACACACACACACACACAAAAATGTGGTGGTGGTATTATGTAATACGATGCCAAATAGCAAATACCCCTCTACAGCATCGTCAATTCCTAGCATACCAGAATTCAGTTCCCTGAAAAAAGAATAACATACCTGAAGACAGAAATGCGGCTGCCTATATATACTTAAAACAGTGAGATAAATACCACTGTCCTAAAAAACCTTAAATGATCCTCTGAAAAAAATGCCTTTCACGACTCCTCAGTTGGGAAACCCATCTAGGTCATGCAATCTATTCAAATGAACATCCCCGAAGTCGGAACGCGGCTACCTTCATAGTGGGTGAAAACCGTTGCATACGCAAATTCTCACCATTGGTGAACCTCGGAGCTCTAGCCGAGGAACAAAAAGAACAAAAATCAATGAAAAATACAGCAAACATGTTGAACATTTTACAACAAACAATACCGGTAACTGTTCATAATGCGAAAAATCTCACCATTGGTGAACCTCGGAGCTCTAGCCGAGGAGCAAAAAGAAAAAAAAGAACAAAAATCAATGAAAAATACAACAAACATGTTGAACATTTAACAACAAACAATACCGGTAACTGTTCATATAATTAAACAACAATATATATATACAACACTTTGTTTTAAAAATCTTTACACAGTTTGTATCTTCTATTTGGCATAAGAAAAGAACATCTGAGTTCTTTTTTTTAAAACCAATCTGAATAAGAAGCAAAGAAAGAAGATACTTTTCTACTTTCAAAATTGTGTTATACAAATATCTAAGAGGTGCTTTTCATAAATGGCAGTGAAAGTTTTGATTACAATTCACACACACACAAAATGTATATATACTTTACCAAGGTGAAACATTAATACCAAAGTTTTCTTTTAAGAAATCAATTACAAAAATATTCTTAAAAATAATGTCACAAAACAACAATGAAGTTACATACAAACTCTTCCTTGCTGCTCACTACAATACAAAATACTTATCAAAAATTTCCATTATGAATACATTATACCAGAAAAAAAATTTTACATCAAGATTCAACACACCCAGGCTAGATGTACTTCCAGCTATTTTCATTATTCTACTTAAACTTCTTCCCTATAACTTGTTTTTTTCTTCTGAAACCAAGTATCAGCACACTTCATTGAATACATTCTCATCAACATCGAATCTTTTCTTTCCCATCTTTCAGTCTATTACTTCAAGAACTGTAATGATGATGACAATGATAATAATATATGGAATAGCACTGAATCTTGTAAAGCAAACAAACCAAAGCGCTTGAGAGCTGTACAGCTGGCGAATATTATGTTTCCTATTCCAGGAAGCGGTTATATACTGATTATGTCTGTATGACTCGTATCAGAAAAAAATTCAACAAAACTAACATTCCAGTGACAGAAAGGAGTAACCTTCTGACACCCATACACTCGCATTTTATATCATATCAGGCAACGAATTGGCACTAATGTGAGAATACTTTGTTCCTGGCACTTAAGGGCAACCGGAAATTTATGCAAGGTGGAAAAAAATAACAAAAAAATAAAAACCTAATAATAATGTCTATGCCCTTACAACCAGAGGCGTTCTTTGGAAGAAGGCACAAGTTGACGTTAAGGCTCTCAACCGACTGGCTTCTCTTCAACATTTACTCAATCCTGTACTATACTCTTTGATCCATAATGTGGTCAACTTTTACACAGGTTAAGCTTTCAAGCACTTTAATAATACTGATTTAAACTGATAAAGGACACAGTAGAAAAACAAACAACAAGAAAACACACCAACACAACACACAACACCAACACACACCACCAACACAACACCAACACACACCCCCAACAAAAAATTTCATGTCGTTAATTTGTTTACACAAATTAAGCTTTCAAGCACTGATTTAAACTAACATAGAGCAGAGTTTTAAAAAAAAAAAAATTTTTTTAAAACCCATACAAACAACAACAAAAACCCATCAACAAAAACAACAAACACCTAAAAAAGAATCATATCCCCATTTAACACATGAGCCTTCTTTGATTCCAATTTTGTTCCTGAAACATTAACCTATACAGTAGTAGCAAAATGCATTTATAGACCTGAAGCTTGTATTCAGCCTGAATATTATATAAACATATCCAGTGAGAAAACCTGATCCATATCACAACTGCCTACTACTTTTGCAGGAAAACCATATTATAACTGATGTAAGCCTCAGTGCTCTCTTCTAACAATCCATCTGCCCAATTTCTCAACAAAACACAGCAGCAACAATCCACACCAAGAAAAAAGCTTTGGCACCAACTTTCATCTTTAGTTGTAAGGTACACTGATATGGGCTCTTCAGCTGATTTGTTTTGATTTTTTTTTTTTTAACACAGCTATTACCCTTTCTGTTACTTACATGTATCTCTTTTGTAACAGCATTGATAATGTTGAACGCAGATATACCGTTTACACGGTGAGCAGAGAAACAGGGTTCTGCAAACTGTGCATCATAAATGCACTAAGTACTGTCTTGGCTTCAACATTGTGCTGTACAGATCATATGCCGATGAACTTAAGCATAGCAACAGAGCAGAACCACGTAACAAATCTGTAAATTATGTTAGTTCTGTTTGTAACGATACGTGCACATGATCATAAGCTAAGGCATAACCCACCACGATGAACGGCATCTTTCTATCAAATATGCAAACCTGGACATATGCCACATCCTATTCTGATGTATAAAAAGAATGCCACTTCAAAGGAAGGGAAAAAGCAATTAAAAGAAAGAAAGGAAAGTGTAAGGATGCCTGTGCATGAACACATATTGAGTGACTGCGTTTTGAGAGAGAGAGAGAGAGAGAGAGAGAGAGAGAGAGAGAGAGAGAGAGATGATAGCAAGACAAAGAGAACCAACAAAGTTCGATTCCTATTTCTGTACAAGCACTTTGGTAAACCTGAGTAGTACTTAGTTTCATTCTTCATAAAAATGAACACAGCAGAAAGTAAAAGATCACAATTACGTTAAAAAGTAAAATCACACCAAAATACCAGAAACGAATTTTACATCAATAACAAAAGTACAATCAGAATCACAAGCAAGACTATCTCATAAAATGTTGGTTTTTGGTGGTGTTGTTTTTTTTAATACAATTATACAAAATACCTCTTAAATTCAACTGATATGAAAATGATCTTCTTTCTGCCACAATACGATAAATTTCGATATGACAGGAAACTATTTCTAAACAATAGCAAGACAGTGACAACTCCACACTTAGCTAAATTCCCCAAAAGCCTGCTTCTTAAATAGGAATGTTTGTAAAGTCCTGCTGTATGAAGTTAAAAATCTGAAGCTGCACTGTTACATTATATGCAATACAAGATTTGTAGAGTAAAACATATTTCTATAGAAGGAAAAAATATCAGTTAAAAAAAGATCCAAAAAAGATCTAACTGAAAACTGTTTTCAGGCTGTGGCAGAAAATGGCTGCAAAGAAGTGCAGCCTAAAAATCTATCAGTATGAAGTTAAACACAAAATCCTTCTTGTTCTTTTTCTTAGTCAATCAGTACTCAACTTTGAGCCACACATATTTCAGAATGGCGTTGCATGGCAAGTTAATGAAGCTTTCCCATACTAACCCTAGTAACATTGTTCCCGGAACATTCTGGGACAACTTTTCAAAGCCATGAGGCAGATCCCGCAATATTCCAAGATGAAGTAGGTGATCATAATTGATGGCTCCCTTTCGCTTTCAAAGTTCACCCAATGAATGTTAAGGCCGTTGAAAGGGTTGAAGGTCATTCAGCACACACGAGCAGCGAGGATGTTGATTGGTTTAGAGGGTCATTTTTTTTTCCCCAGACCATTCACGATCGTCTTCAAGAAAAATGGTGGCCAGCGTTTGCGCCAAAATTTCTTGTAGCGTTTCGTGAGCTTTTTGACAATATTGACAGCGAGGAGGAGTTTGAGTTGCTGAATTTGGTTGAATTAAACAATGACAGAGACGATGAGGTAAGGATTGTGCAATATCTTTTTTAAAAACTTGGTAGAAATTGATTGCGATCCGACCGAAACAAGCGGCACTAGTTTTCCTGGATGCACTTCTTCGCTACTCAGCGATTTTGACATCACAGATTGATTTTCTTCATTTTGACGCAACAAGGTTTTAAAATAATTGTTATTGAGACATATCGATATGCTGCTGAGTACTTTGCATCACACAAAATCAAGCGATTGTCACATTTTCGTCACAGAAAGCCACCACTTCACACGAAATGAGAGTTCACTGCCATGACGATTGCGTCAATCATTTTTCTAGACTTTTCTGAGTATTTGACGACCGCTAAAGCAGCACAAACTCCTTATCTTTTCAAAACTAATGTCAAGAGATGGGATTTACCTAATCATAACATTTTTGCACCACAACATTTATTGTGTTAAAATCAATCTGGGGCCGTTGATGGCACGACACGATTTAAAATCTTTTTTTTTTTTTATATACATAATCATAAACTAAAACAGTACAATGCTGCTATAATATCACACTCACACAAAATCTTGTTATCTAGGCTTTTCAGTGATGTATCTAGCTTTACACACTTAGTTCAGTTTTACATGTATATCAATATCAAGGGTTGTTTGATCCCGCCTTGCTTCAAAACAACACTGGCCAATGTTAATTCAGCCAGCAGCATTGAGCCCGCTGCTGTAAATTTAGTGCTACCAGGGTTAAGATAAAGATATAAGCTCATGAAGTTCTTTCAAATAGGCTAAGACATATCTGAAAAAATTTTTTGTTTTAAGTGACACTATCAGGGGAAGGTATTGCAGTCATCCAGCGTATTTTAAGGTTTCTTTAAGTGCAAAACTTGGATGTGTCCACATGTCAGTGAGTGTATAACCATAGCTCTCTTCTGAATCATATCTGAGCTTCACATCACAAATAGGCAGACAATATAATCCCAAAAACTTTGAACAAAAAGAAATACAGTACTTAGTAAAACATTTTCACTGGGAAATTTTATTATTATGTATGGTTATAAAACTGCACTGCAAGTTGTCAGGCACCGTCAACAATCCCACGAGGCAATACATCAATCTAAATAAATGCATTTTATCACCTGCCGGAGTCGATTTGGCAAACATCGTGGTTCAAATGTTTCTGATTTAAAAAGACAATATCCTAAAAAAGTGTTTGATTTATTCTATAAGTTCCAGTTTTCAGCAAAAAACCCCCCAAAACAAAACACAAAAAAACAACAAAAAGGGTAAAAAAAAACCAAACGTTAACAAAATCACCCAGTTAGTAGTGCCCTGTCGTATTCCAGTCCGGCGCTGAATCAGCGGAAGCTGGGGGCGTTGCCATGGCGGCAGCCCAATCCAAGGTGTACTGGTGGTTGGGAGAAAGCAGCAGAGTGATGTCGTCAGGGGTCTCTAGGTCCGGCTCTGTCACGGGAGTCTGCTCAGAATTCTTCCCAATCACCAGAGTGAGTCCCTTCCCAGACCTGCCCCCTGCGGAGCTTTCTGATCCGCTTCCTCCTACCGCCCCAGATGTGGGAGAATTCTCGCCACCACCCGACGACGGCCTGGAGCCAGAATCACTCCGCGGTGCGGGAGTGGGGAGTAAGGCTCCACGAGACCCTCCTCCTTCTGAAGATGAGGAGGCTGGCTTGTTTGAACCGCGGGAGACAGAACTATCCTCTTTCATCGCATGAACATCACTGCTGGGGCCTGTCACAGTACTGACAGCATCCGAGAACTGTTCATGATTTCTGTTCTTGTTTTGCGACTGAGACAGGTCAGGCCTTGAACCATGTTCAGACGCTCCCCCTGGGCGGGATGTGACTTCCATGGTCTCCTGGTGGTGGGTATGTCGGGCACGTCCTCGGGCTCTGCCTCGTCCTCTGGGTTTTGTGACTGACAAGGGTGAAGGTACTGCAAACAGAATCATGAAATGGGTTAGTTGGTTTGCACGCAATTTCCTGGAGGGTACGTTCTTTTGGTTCCATGACGCTGGCCCATCAAAGTACAAGATGTCCTACTCTATCAATGTCCGTCAGAGCATTAATTAATCTATTTACATACACATGGGTGCATATCAATACATTCAATGTCTATTTGACTGACCATGAATCTATTTACACATATATGCGTGCGTGCATACATGCACACACACAATCTATTAGTTCATTAATCTATTTACATATATAATATTATGCATGCGCGCACGCACGCACGCACACACACAAAGTATGCATGTGCACAAGTGTGCATGCTTGCACACATCACTAACAGTACACCAGCACTCAGGCACCATGCAGACTGACTTCTGTCTACACTCCACAGTGCAATTTCCAAAGATCAGAACAGTTCATAATTAAAAAGGTTTAGAATATTTCCTACATTTACATACTCATACTGTGCATGTAGGCTGCACATAGCAAACGGCCCAGCTGACCTCCATTTTGACCTATTCTTATTTTCTTCCACTCACATGCATAAGTGAATCAATACATTCTAATACCTTGTTTGTTTGAAGTGACAAGATGAAACCATAACAATTTAACACAGTAGAAATTATATACTGTTTGATTTTTAAGACTTTCTGCACATGTCACTGACTGATTCATGTGAGTTCTTGTTTTAAATGTACAAAACTTGTCTTTTATTAAAGTCACAGTTGTATTTCACACACACACACACACACACATAGTGATACACAGACACTCATGAGTACTCGTTTGACAAAATCCGTAACAAACAAAAATAAAACAGAAACCTCAAAGCCAGTGAATGGGAGCATACATTTCACAATAGAGAGGTAAACTACTGTAGAGTG